>CAUYRH010022926.1:0-27509 GCA_963574655.1 Perodicticus potto | reverse complement strand
TCTTTGTTTCCATTTTGTTGATCTTGTTTGCAACAGAGATTCTAAATTTGATTTCAGACATCTCCGCTATCTGTTTGTTGATGGGATTGTCTGGATTTGATGGTTTGTCATTCTTTGGGGGAGTTGCACAATTCTATTTATTCATGTTGTCAGAGTTTTTCCGCTGATTCCGCCCCATGATTGTTTTTCAGTTTTTAGCTAGATGAGCAGGTCAGTGAAATTGGACTGGAAACTTCTAGGGTTGTGGTTGACCAGCCCTCACCTAGGAACTGGGATTGGTGACTGCAGCTTTTCCTTTACAATTTTGCAAAAAACCTGTACAATACTACAGTCTGTGACTGTAGAGGCCTACTTAGTGTAGTGGGGGTAGGTGGCTCTGTCTTGTATCCAGCTGATTTCTGTCAAATCCTAGTGTTTCAGTAACCCTGGAGTGCAGACTCAGGTTCAGTGAAACACAAGCACCTAGGACATTCCTTCCCCCACCAGTATTATCTGGAAGAGGACAATCAAACCTCCCCACTACAGAAAAACCTGGGACCCGCCTTGGAGGGTCCTCAGATAATCTGTACAGTTCAAGAGTTCCAGACCAATTGTCCCTGACATCCCCCCACTCTTTGTCTGGAAAGTTCAGGAGGGCTCCAGCAACTAGATGTTAGGGGCCACTGGCAGCTTGAGTGTGATTTGAGCACCTTTGGAGCTCTGAGGAATCAGAAATGCCCGTCCAGTAGGAGGTTTAGAGCCTGGAGATTGGTGCCTCTTATCTCACCTTGCTCGTCTTTCAACACCGGATTTTGGTCACCCCAGTCTCTGGTAGTCTCTCTGGAAGACTTTGTTAACCCAATCTCTGTGTCCCTGTTCTGCCCAAAAACCAAATGGGCAAATGCACCTGCTGGAGTCCAAATGAGGTCATTGCCTCCTCCTCGAGGTAATCACAGTCTACCACCATCCAGCAGGGGACGCTGGTGTCTGTCTGCCTCAGGTGCTCAATTGCAGCTGAAGAAAGTTCCACCTGAGCTTGGTCCAAACCTGAGGATATCCACATAGCAAAAGAATTTCTCCCTTGGCCACTGCACCTTTGTTGCCGCTGTTCTGCAGTACTGGAATCCCTATAAGGTGAGGTACGGCTCCCTCTGGAAGGCCACAGAGATGGGTAGATGATTGTCCAAAGTTAGACTGCAGCAGGATCAATCTACTAATGCTGAAGTTGGATAGAAGGAGCCTCCTCTTAGGTTCATGCACTTCAGCAGCTTCGGAGCCTCCTCCCGCACTGTGGGAATCCTAGCCTCTGTCTGCTGCTGAGACACTCTTTATCTTTGGGCCAGGACAGTCCCCTTTCCCTCTATGTTTTCCTGTACAGTCACTGGATTCACAAGAAAAGCAAAGCAGTACAGCCACCGTCTATGCAATGCCTGGTCCTAGCTAAGAAATGCAGACAATCTGGATTCTGGATGAGTTGGACTTCTAGACTTCCAGACCAGGGGAGGGGGTAGACTGAAGGATCAGGTGGCAAGGAAAACATTTACAACACCAATCACATTGAGACCAAATGAACTAATACACAAGTAAAAGGGCTATCAGACAGATAGCACCCACAGTCAGAAACATAGACATACAGATAAAACATAACAGCCCACAGATGCACCCACAGTCAGAAACATAGACATACAGATAAAACATAACAAACATAAAACCAAACAACAACAACAAAGAACAAAAAAAAAATCTACAATAAAATTATACTTGTAAAATACTTGAGAAAAGAGAAAAAAAAGCCTCTAAAAATATGATGTAAGCACTCTTAGAATTTATAAGAAGGGAAGAAGAGGAAGGGGAGAGAGAAAAAAAGAAAGTAGTGTTTGTGAGTTACAAAACAGAAGAAAGGAAAAAGAAAAATACAATTGAAAATAGAAGATAGTAAAAATAACCTAAGGAAAGAAAGTAAAATAAAAAATTATTTATCAATGGCTCCTCTGAAAAAAAGGGTATAAAAAAAACACCAACCTCAAAAATATTATTCTTGTATATATATAGAACTACACATCTTTTTTTTTTTTTTTTTTTTTTTTTATAAAGACCCTCAAACAGTAACCCAGGATAGAGTCCATGGCATCACAGCTCACAGCAACCTCCAAGTCCCAGGCTCAAGCGAGTCTCCTGCCTCCGCCTCCCAAGTAGCTGGGACTACAGGCGCCCGCCACAACGCCCGGCCATTTTTTGGTTGCAGCCGTCATTGTTGTTTGGCGGGCCCGGGCTGGATTAGAACCCGCCAGCTCAGGTGTGCGTGGCTGGCGCCTTAGCTCATTGAGCCACAGGCGCCGAGCCTGAACTGTATACTTTAAATGGCTGAATTATATGGTATATGAATTATATCTTAATAAGATGTTATAAAAATAGAGAACCTTGTCTATTGAAGATGACACAAATGACAGTAACACAGCTCAGATGGGATCTGGGGCAATGATAAACAGATCCCTTTCTAGCTCTGGATCCCTCCCTAGCTCTCATCTCCCTCCACTGAGTCCTGCCCTGGGATGAACGCCTCCACCCCAGCCACCTGCCACACATTCTCCGGTCTGCCTCACTGTGTCCCCCTTCCCAGAATGGCCTGTCTTCTTTCCACCCTGGACAACCTTCCCCCTAGTAAAGTCACAGTCATTCCCCTCATTCATCAGATAAGGAAACCGACCGCCAAAGAGGTGGACGGGCCCTGGTCACAGTGTAGCCAGTGAAGCCACCACAACCTGCAGTTCTCCTATGTGACTGACAAGCATCTAAACTCCATATAGCTCTGAGGGAGAGAAGCAAAGCCGTCCTGAGTTTGGGAACAGATACTGCAAAGCAGCTCACGGGTTTGTCATTACTGCAACCTGACTTTTCTCTCCATTCTTTCCCTGCCACCTTGGCTGCCAGAAAGGGAAGCTGAAACCGACAGGGAGTCAGGCCAAGATGTGAAATGTCCCTGTCCTCATTGCTAAAGAGATCTGGAACAGGGCTGGAAGTCTTGTGGCTAGGTCGATGTCCACAGGACCCAGGATTGGACCAGGTCCCGCCTGGCCAGGAGGAGACAAGCCTGAGGCCTCTCCGGACCTGAGAGGCTGAGAGGTACACCCTCAAGAGAATGCATAACCACCTTAAGGTTGGCCTAGTGAATCTGTTGTTGACATTGGGCTCCCCTCCTCCATCCTACTGCCATATTAAAAAAAATTTTTATTGGCCAGGCGCGATGGCTCATGCTTGTAATCCCAGCCCTCTGGGAGGCTGAGAGGGGTGGATTGCTTGAGCTTAGGAGTTCAAGATCAGCCATAGCAAAAACAAGACCCTGTCTCTAAAAATAGCTAGGCATTGTGGAAGGCATCTATAGTCCAAGCTACTTAAGAGGCTGAGGCAACAGGATCACTTGAGTTCAAGAGTTTGAGGTTGGGTGGCTCCTGTGGCTCAGTGAGTAGGGCACCAGCTCCATATACTGAGAGTGGCGGGTTCAAACCCACCACAGGAGAACTGCAACAAAAAAATAGTCAGGCATTGTGGCAGGCGCCTGTAGTCCCAGCTACTCGGGAGGCTGAGGCAAGAGAATCGCCTAAGCCCAAGAGCTGGAGGTTGCTGTGAGCTGTGATGCCACAGCACTCTAGCGAGGGCGATAAAGTGAGACTCTGTCTCTAAAAAAAAAAAAAAAGAGTTTGAGGTTGCAGTAAGCTACCGTGCCACAGTGCTCTACCCAGGGTAACTGAAAAAAAAAAATTATTTTATTTTTTTAGAGACAGGATTTCATTATATTGTTTAGGCTGTTCTCAAACTCCTGGCTTTAAGAAGTCCTCTTGCCTTGGCCTCCCAAAGTGCTGGTATTACAGGCAAGAACCTGTAACACATAAGAAAGCAAAGCGAAGATAAGGTCTGAATCAAATTCCAGACACCTGGAATCAGCTATACCTACAGCCATCCCTAACTGGAAGCTTTTAGTTACAAAGCCAATAAATTCCTTTTTTCTCTCCATAAGCCTTTTTAATTTAGGTTTATGTCACTTTTAGCCAAAAGCAGGCCCTAACCTCTCTCTATTTTAAGACTTCTCTCCCTTACCTTCTTCATGGGCACTCCAGGTTTCCTACAGAAAATCTAGAAATGACTGGCCTGAATTTATAGGATGTTTAATGAGTGCTGGGGCTTGTACCCATCTGACGGAGAACTTGTCTCCCTTATCTTCCCTACCTGTAAACCAGGTTACTAGCACAGTATCTGCAAACCTTAATCAGTTAGTTCATATTTGTTGGAAGAAAAAGCAAGTCCTGAGTGTTCCCTAACAGTTCAATATACTTTTTTGAAACAGCAAGGCCCGTTTCCACATTTCTACCTATCAAAGTCTTAGCATTAACAACATCGGCATCCAACTTAAAGAAGAGCTCTTCCAGGAAGCTCCACAATACCACTGCCATCAGGATTGACTGCCTCAGCTTCTGTGCTTCTGGAACACACTGGGGGCACATTTGTGGGGAGACACCTCTGGTGCCCACCCCACAGCCCTAGGCCTTCCTGAATTTTACCTGCTTCAGCAGACAGTTCTATCCATGCAGACAGTATGTTCACACTGTTACGCAACCATCACTATCTAATCAGAGAACATTTCCATCACCCCCAAAGAAACCCCATACCCATCAGCAGTTACCCTCTTCTTTTTCCTTTCCCCTGCCCCTTCAACCACTAATCTACTTTCTGTCTCTGTGGATTTTCCTGTTTTAGACATTTCATATAAATGGAATCATATACTGTGATGATATACTGTGGTGACTGGCTTATTTGACTTAGCATCATATTATTAAGGTTTAGCTTTAATTCTTTTGGGTATATGCCCAGGAATAAAATTGCTGGGTCGTATGGTGGTATGTGATTATTGCCTCATGTCTAGATCATTGATTTTCAACTGGTGTGCTATGAGAGGATCTTAGGTATGCCACAGAATTTTTAAAGATTATTAAATTACTTTCAGAAGAAGTTCAAAGCACAGTAAGTATGTTCTTTTTTTACTCTTGTTTTTGATCAACATAGTTTAAGTGTGCCACAGAAGTTTAACTATGGGTTCAAGTGTGCCATAAGATAAAAAAGGTTGAAAAACACTGGCCTAGACAAATGCATCTCCCATTCTAAACCATAAGCTCCATACATACAGGGACCAGATCTGTATTTTGCTACCATATTATATCCTCGTGCCTGCTACACAGTCAACTGTCATTTGGATGAATGAATGAATGAAGGAATGAATTGGAGATGCCCTGTAGCTATTCACTAAGTGGAACACCCTGAGCCAGAATGCTGAGAGTCTGGGGGTTCCAGGTTCAGTTTTGCCTGTATCCAGCTGTGTGTCTTCAGGCCAGGAGCTTGTTCTCTCTCCCATGTTCCTAAGTATAATAGGGCACACAGGCAAACCTGCCTGCTTCAAGCCAGCCCGCAGGCTCACCCTTCTATTCCACCTTAGCACCCACCTTCCTACTCACCTCTAGCTCTTCCTCCCCATTCTGGCTGAGCTCTCCCTGGCCCTGCAGCCTCTCTCGCAGCTTCCCAAGCTCTGCTCGCAGGCTGCCCATCTCCTGTTCCTTGGTCTGCAGATCTGCTTCCAGCTCCACCTTCTGTTCAATCAAAGCCTTCCCTTGGGCCTCCACCACTGTGACTCGGTGCCGAAGGTCATGATTGATCTTCATTAGCCGTGTCTGTTGCTGTTGCAGCTATAGAGACAGAGAGGCTATTGTGTGAGGCTGCCACCTGCAGTGGCTCAGGTTGTACACTGCACAAGGGCAAACCGTCTATAAGTGTGCCATTCATACTGTACACGTCTTTATTTGTTTGAAATATGTTCATCTTCTCATAACTATTGATACCAGAGATGGGCAATTTGTCTACTTACTAGGATAATTTTATGGGAGATGGAAGATAAGTGTCTTGTTAGAATGAATGTAGTATGACAATTTCCCACCAGATGGAGGTAACATGCCTTGAGAAAGGGGCAGCTTTTTCCAATTTAGGCAAAGACAATATGTGGGTTCTTGGAGCAGCTTGGACCCTGCTAAGTCTGCTCAGAGGGCCATGGTGAGAGGGAGTGGGCTGTAGGAAGCCTTGGGTCACAGCAAAGGCTGATGGGGCCTCAGGACCACCCCAAGATGGGGAAGGATCTCAGTCACTGGAAGGTGTCAAATTCCTTCCTTTGACACTTTGCTGAGAGAACTCCCTGGCTATGTTTCAAGTTTGGGCCCACCAAGCCGTGGGAAGGATCTTCCCCCTCACAGAATCCAAAGAAAGAGACCTGGGGGAGAAGGAACCTCCTGAGAGGAGGATCCAGTTTCTGGCTGGTACCTACTGGCCAGGAAGGTAGATGCAGGTGAAGGGCTCATCACTTACAGCCTCGACATCCTCGTTTTTCAGACCGAGCTCCCTGTCCTTGGCGCGGATCTCGTCGCGCTGCTTGTCCACGACTTCCTTCAGCTTTTTCATCACCTGCCGCTCCCGTTCTGACATGCCTGGGGTGAGGCAGGTGAGACACAGGTAAATCTCCCCATCCACTAAAATCACCCTTCAGCTTTCCAGTGAGAATGAAACTGAAGTTTTAGTGGCTCCCAGCCTCATCCTCAAATACCCTCCACTGCTCCCTTCACCCACTCCAGTGCTTGCTATCGGTCTTTGGGTCCCTCCAAGCTCACTCCCACCTCAAGGCCTCTGCTAAGAATTCCCTCTTTGCACTTCTCATCTCTCATGGCTGGATCTCCTCATTTTTCAGGTTCAAATATCACCTACTAACAGGGGCCTTCCCTCCTCTGACCATCCTAGAGCAGCTCCCACCTCCCACTGATGATGTCTTATATTCACAGCACTCTTTACGGTTACTAAGTATCTTTACATTCTTTTTTTTTTTTTTTTTTTAGAGACAGAGTCTCACTTTGTCATCCTTGGTAGAGTGCTGTGGCATCATAGCTCACAGCAACCTCCAATTGGGTTTAGGCAATTCTCTTGCCTCAGCCTCCCGAGAAGCTGGGACTACAGATGCCTGCCACAACGTCCGGCTATTTTTCTGTTGCAGTTTGGCTGGGGCTGGGTTCGAACCCGCCACCCTCAGTATATGGAGCTGGCACCCTACTCACTGAGCCATAGGCACCACCCCTGTGTCTTTACATTCTTTTATCTAAAAGGATGATCCTAGGAGGCCTGGTTAGGTGGCTCATGCCTGTAATCCTAGCACTCTAGGAGGCCAACACATGAGGATGCCTTGAACTCAGGAGTTTGAGACCAGCCTGAGCAAGAGCAAGACCCCCATCTTTACTAAAAATAGAAAACTTAGCCAAGTGTGGTGGTGAGTGCCTATACTCCCAGCTACTTGGGAGGCTGAGGCAGAAAGATCACTTGAACCCAAAAGTTTGAGGTTGCTGTGAGCCAGGCTGATCCACTAAACTCTAGCCTGGGGCAACAGAGTAAGACTGTGTTCAAAAAAAAAGGAAAAGATAAGAAGATCAAGAAAGGCTGACGGTGTTTCCTCTCAGCACCAGCACTATTTATCTTGCCTTCAGACAGCAGATGTGAGGACAATAGGCCCCCAGAGCCAAGGTGTGGCATGTGGGGTGTGGGGGTCCCCACTGAGGAAAACTGAGAAGGGCCTTAGAACCCTACACCAACTCAGATGCAGAGCAGGGCCTGAGCAGGCTCCTCAGTGCTGAGAGGAACTGCTTTGCCACTTGTCTCTTCTGGGTTCAAGCGATCCTCCTGCCTCAGCCTCCTAAGTAGCGGGGACTATAGCCACCCACCACCATACCTGGCTTACTTTTAGTAGAGACAGGCTGGTCTCGAGGCTAGTGCAGAGTTGGCTGATCTCCCTTTGGAGGCTTTCAGAAAGTGGGTTCTCCCTCCAGATGCCAGGCTCCCCTCCCTTGGGTACACCACAGGCAGGCACCTCCCTCTAGCTGGCCAAGAGGCTGAGGAAGCTCCTATGAGGAATTCCAAGGCCACTAGGGGGCCTGGGCTGGTGCCCGCTCTTCTGTCAAAACCCCAAGGCTGTTGCTGCAGACCAAGGGCTGGGCCTTGGTTCATGCTAATGTCTCTCAGACAGGTGTTCTCCAGGCACAAGGTATGTGTGTGTGTGTGTGTAATATACATGTGAATGTGTGTTTGTATCTGTATGTGTGAGGTCTGTGTACGTGTGCACGTGTTAGGGCTCAAATCACATATAGGCAGTCTGTGCAAAAGCCACAAACGTCCCCCTCTGCTGGCTCTCTGAACACCTGTCCTGTAACAGGCTCTGAGCAGGTGGTGTCATGGGCCCAGGTCATTCAATCCTCAGTGGGGACAGATTCCCCACCTGGACAGATCAGCTGGGAAAAAAAGCAGCTGGAGAAAGGAAGCCTGAACCTGTAGCCCTGGGGTTACCAGTCTGAGCTGCCAGCACAGGGCATCTGAAGCAGACTTCCAGGCTCCCATCCTGGCTTGGCGCTTCCGTTTCTCACATGCAAGTGAGGATCGTTTGGAGACCTGCCCAGGGTGTTCTTCAGAGGCCGTGCAGTTAATCTACACAAAGTGCTCACACCAGGCCTGGCAGTCTCTAAGGGTCAGCTGTCCTCTTATCCTAACTCGGACCAGCCCTCCCTGCTTCCCAGGTTCCTCCTACGAGAAAGTACAAGAGTGCTTTAAAGAATTTAAAGAAGGTTAAGTGTTCTTAAGAGATACTGTTCAAAGGTGGAAGAGCTCTGAGCAATCATTTAGACATCCGGCAATTTTAGATCCTGGGCTCTAGACCTTAAGAGACACTATTGGCAAAGGCACCGAGGAGAAGCACATCCCAGGGCAGCCACAACAGCCATGTGTCCAGCAGCAGAAAAACTGGCAATGACCTAAACTTCTGCCAGAGAGGAAACAGTTAAATTGTCAAGGACCATTTAGTAGACTGAGATGCCTGTTCAGTGAAAATGGCAAGTATGGCCACCACTGTGAGTCCCACCTGTAACCCTGGCACTCTGGGAGGATGATGTGGGAGGAATGCTTGAGCTCAGAAGTTTGAGACCAGCCTGAGCAAGAGTGAGACCCCATCTCTACTAAAAACAGAAAAAATGGGCTGAGTACAGTGGCTCACGCCTATAATCCTAGCACTCTGGGAGGCTGAGGTGGGTGGACTGCTTGAGATCAGAAGATAGAGCAAGACCCTGTCTCTGAAAAATAGAGACGCCTATAGTCCCAGCTACTTGAGAGGCTGAGGCAAGAGGATCACTTGAGCCCAAGAGTGTGAGGTTGCAGTCAGCTGTGATGCCACAGCACTCTAGCCTGGGCAACAGAGTGAGACACTGTCTCAGAAAAAAATAAAAAATAAAAAAATGAAGGCAAGTAACAGAGTTCTTAGCATCACTATTCACAATAGCCAAAAGGCAGAATCAACCCAAATGTCCATGTGATGACAACTGGATAAATAAAATGTGGTCTGTCCATCCAATGGAGTATTATTCAGCCATAAAAAGGAATGAAACACTGACACATGCTAAAGGCAGATGAACCTCCAAAACACTATGCTGAGTCAAAGAAGCCAGACCTAGCCCAAACATGGTGGCTCACACTTTTTTTTTTTTTAAGAGACAGAGTCTACTTTATCGCCCTTGGTAGAGTGCTATGGCATCATAGCTCACAGCAACCTCCAGCTCTTGGGCTTAGGTGATTCTCCTGCCTCAGCCTCCCGAATAGCTAGGACTATAGGCGCCCGCCACAACGCCCGGCTATTATGGCTCACACTTTTGATCCTAGCACTCTGGGAGGCAAGGCAGGATGCTGGCTTGAGCTCATGAGTACGAGACCAGCCTGACCAAAAAGGAGATCCCATCTCTACTAAAAATAGAAAAATTAGCCAGGTCCAGTGGTTTGCATCTGTAGTCCCAGGTACTCAGGAGGCTGAGGCAGGAGGATCACTGGAATCGAGGAGTTTGAAGTTGATGTGAGCTATGATGATGCCACTGTACTCCAGTCTGGGCAACAAAGCAAAGATGCCTCCTCCACCCCCCCAAAAAAGTTAAGATGATAACTGTATATATACACATGTATCTCACTAGATTTCAAAAAGTGAACGTGACATTAAAAAACTTAATATGAAGGCTGGGGCTCGGCGCCTGTGGCTCAACAGGCTAAGGCGCCAGCCACGTATACCTGAGCTGGCGGGTTCAAATCCAGCCCGGGCCCGCCAAACAACAATGACAGCTGCAACCAAAAAATGGCCGGGCGTTGTGGCCGGCACCTGTAGTCCCAGCTACTTGGGAGGCGAAGGCAGGAGACTCGCTTGAGTCCAGGAATTGGGGGTTGCTGTGAGCTGTGATGCCACGGCACTCTATCCAGGGTGACAGCTTGAGGCTCTGTCTCAAAAAAAAAAAAAAAAATGAAGGCTGGGCACAGTGGCTCATGCCTGTAATCCTAGCACTCTGGGAGGCCGAGGCAGGTGGATTGCCTGAGCTCACGGGTTCGAGACCAGCCTGAGCCAGAGCGAGACCTCACCTCTAAAAAAAAAAAAAAAAACAAAACTGAATACGGGAAAAAGAATGCAAAATACCCTATTGATAATTTTTATTTTGATTACATGTTGCAAAGATGCTTACGATTTTGGATCTACTAGGTTAAGTAAAAGATATTATAGAAATTACTTTCCTATGTTTCTTCCTACTTTTTCTAATGTACCAACTAGAAACATCACCATTACTATTATCACTATTGCACAGTGCTGTTCTGTGTTACCCTTCAGACAATGACAATGTGGTCAGTTTTCCTCCTCTCCTGTGACTAAGTTGTTCCTCCAGAAACTAAGGTTGTTTTTCCAGACCCTTGAGCGTATCTTGCACCCCATCTCCCAGTCTGATGGCTTAGACTCCCATGATTCATTCCTGCATGTGCTAACAAGTAGTTTCTCTACGTTGCCCTCCAGCTGACAAGATGAATTTCTAAAAACAGGGAACAGGGAAGTTTTTCAATCTGGAGACTAGGGGATGAAATACAGGAAACTGCCACGGTGCCTCTAAGCACAGTGTTCAAGGTCAACTGCTAAGAAAGCTACAGTGTTTCATGCAGGGCTGGCTCCTCTCAGCACCCACTTCACGCCCCTGCACAGGGATCAAGTGACTGCCCCGCTATGTCCTCGGTCTACCCCTGAGCCTCACCCAGCATGTTCTCAGTGTGGCACCTGCCACACAGTCCCAACTTCACAGGCTCCACCTTCTCTCAAGGACCCTGTCTGCCCAGTGACTGCTCCTCTAGCAGGTGGAAGAAATGTCCTTGTGTTCCCATGGTTTCTCTTGCAAAATAAAAATAACCATGAAAGGCACGTCTGGCATGTGCCCGGTCTCTACTCAGGAGAGGGCTGCTGCCAAGTGGCCTCCCAAGCTAACCCTTTCGGGAGCTGGACCCACGCTAGATGCTGTTTAAGCTCCTCTTCAGTCACACATATGTGGGGGCTGCTTCCTGACAAGCTTGGCAGGGAGCTGGAAGCCGTGAAAGAAGAGCAAAGCTCCCCCACAGGGAGGACGCTATGAGCACCACAGACAAGTGATATGCCAAGCAAGCAGCTTGGTGCAGGTTAGTGGCCTGCAGGTCCCCAAGGCCTTTGGGCCCTTAGTGGGACAGGCAGGGGAATTCCCAGGTCACTCTGGAAACCCTGCAGTCTCGGGGTACCCTGCAGAAATGCCCAAAGCTCAACATAGTTTCCATGATTTTTTTTTGAGACAGAGTCTCACTATGCTGCCCTGGGTAGAGTGCCGTGGCATCACAGCTCACCTCACACTCTTGGGCTTAAGCGATTCTCTCGCCTAAGCCTCCCAAGTAGCTGGGACTACAGGTGCCTGCCACAGCACCCGGCTATTTTCTTGTTGCAGTTGTCATTGTTGTTTAGCTGGCCCAGGCCGGGTTCAAACCTGCCAGCCTCAGTGTATGTGGCTGGCGCCGTAACCACTGTGCTATGGGCGCCAAGCCAGTTTCCATGATTCAACCCAGCAATTCCATTCCTAGGTATATATCCCCCAAACTGAAAACATATGTCCACCAAAGCTCAGGCACAAATGCTCACAGCAGCACTATCCACAACAGCCAAAAGGTGGGAACAACCCATTAAGTCCATCAGCGGATGGCAGATAAACAGAATATGGCCTATCTACAGAATGGAATATAATTCAGGCTTAGAAAGGAAGGAAGTACTGATCCATGTGATGATGTCCATGGACCTTGAAAATGTTACACAAAGTAAAAGAAGCCAGACACAAAAGACCACATAGTGTAGGATTCTATTTATGTGGAATGTCCATAGAACTACAGGTAAATCCAGAGAGACAGAAAGTAGATTAGTGAATTCTTACATCGTAGGGTGAAGAGGGCATGATGTTTCTTTTTGAGGTGATGAAAATGTTCTAAAATTGTGCTGATGGTTGCACAACCCTGAATAGACTAAAAACCACCTAACCGTAAAAAAATTTTCTTTTTTTTTAAGACATGGTCTCACTCTGCCACCCAAGTTAGAGTGTAGTGGTATAATCATGACTCCTAGCAACCTCACCTCCTAGGCTTAAATAATCCTCCTGCCTCAGCCTCCATAGTAGCTGGGACTACAGGAGAGGGACACCCTGCAGGATAATTTTTCTTATTTTTTGTAGAGATGGGGTCTTGCCATATTGCCCATGGTAGACAAATTGTACATTTTAAATGGTGAATTATAATGTACGTGAATAATATCTCAATAAAGCTGTTACAAAATAAATGATGGCAAATGTTTACCTACTGCTTGCCATGTGCTAAAGATTTTACCATATATTAACTCATTTAATCCTCATAATAATATCCATATTTTACAGATGATGAAGCTGATTTATAGAAAAGTAAATAATTTCACCAAGGCTGGGGTCTAGTTGAGCTGAGATTTGGACCCTGGCAGTCAGGCCAAGTTAACACTTTTAACCCATGTTGTTCTGCCCCTCGGTTCTTCCAAAAAGAGAGGGACAGATTTGTTCTGATATAGAAACAAGATATATTAAATGAAAAGAAAATTAAGGGTGCACTCAATCTAAGGGCTTTTTTTTTTTTTTTTTTTGAGGCAGAGTCTCACTCTGTCACCCTGGGTAGAGTTCTGTGGCATCCTCAAACTCTTGGCTTACAGCAACCTCAAACTCTTAGGCTGAAGCTATCTTCTTGCCTCAGCCTCCCAAGTAGCTGGGACTATAGAGGCTGCCACAAGACCTGGTTGTTTTTCTATTGTTAGTAGAGATAGGGTCACGCTCTTGATCAGAGTGGTCTTGAACTCCTGAGCTCAGGCAATCCACCCCGCTGGACCTTCCAGTCTGCTAGGATTACAGGTGTGACCCACCATGCCTGGCTGCACAGGTTACTATTAAACCAATATACCAATGTTGGTTTTTTGGCTTTGACAAATGAACACAGTAATATAAGATGTTACTATTATTAAGGAGATACTGGCTGGAGGCTATACTGAAACTCTGAACTACCTTTGCAACTTTTCTTTTTCTTTTTTTCTTTTATTTTTTTTGAGACAGAGTTTCACTTATTAACCCTTGGTAGAGTGCAGTGGCGTCACAGCTCACAGCAACCTCCCATCCTTGGGCTTAGGCGATTCTCTTGCCTTAGCCTCCCAAGTAGCTGGGACTACAGGTGGCCGCCACAAAGCCCAGCTATATTTAGAGATGAAGTCTTGCTCTGGCTCAGGCTGGTCTTGAACCTGTGAGCTCAGGCAATCCACCCACGTCAGCCTCCCGGAGTGCTAGGATTATAGGCATGAGCCACTGTGCCTGGCCTAGTGGGTTTTAATATATTCACAAAGTTGTGTGACCATATCCACAATCTAATTCCAGAATATTTTCTTGGGAAAAGAAACCTAAACCCTTTAGGGAAGTGCCTGTGGCTCAAAGGAGTAGGGCGCCAGCCCCATATACCCGAGGTGGCGGGTTCAAACCCAGCTCCGTCCAAAAATTGCAAAAAAAACCCCAAAACACTTAAACCCTTTAGCAGTCATTCACTTCCCAGCCCCTGGTTACCACCAATCTACTTATTGTCTTCATAAATCTGCCCTAGACATACTGCTGTTTACTTTTTCAAAACATACTTTGAAGCTAAATTTTTTATTTTTATTTTTTTAGACAGTCTCATTCTATCACCCTTGGTAAAATGCTGTGGCATCATAGCTTACAGCAACCTCAAATCCTTGGGCTCAAGTAATCCTCTTGCCTTAGTTTTTTCATTTTTAGTAGAGAGGGAGTCTCACTCTTGCTCAGGCTGGTCTTGCACTTGTGAGCTCAAGCGATCCACCCTCTTCAGCTTCCCAGAGTGCTAGGATTACAGGTGTGAGCCAATGCACCTGGCCTTTTCAGGCTAAATTATTAGGGACATACAACTTGAAAACTGTATTTTCTTTTCTTTTCTTTTTTTTTTTTTTTTTGAGACAGAGCCTCAAGCCGTCACCCTGGATAGAGTGCTGTGACATCACAGCTCACAGCAACCTCCAACTCCTGGGCTCAAGCGAGTCTCTTGCCTCCACCTCCCAGTAGCTGGGACTGCAGGCACCCGCCACAATGCCCGGCCATTTTTTGGTTGCAGCCATCATTGTTGTTTGGCGGGCCTGGGCTGGATTCGAACCCGCCAGCTCAGGTGTATGTGGCTGGCGCCTTAGCCCGTTGAGCCACAGGTGCCGAGTCAAAAATTGTATTTTCTAAGAGAATCGAATTTTTTATCATTATGAAAAAGTAACCCTCCATTAATGCTATTACATTAAATCTATTCTTCTTACATTTATATAGCTATGCCAGCTTTCTTTTGGTTGGTGTTTTTTTTTTTTTATAGAGACAGAGTCTCATTTTATCACCCTCGGTAGAGTGCCGTAGCGTCACACAGCTCACAGCAACCTCCAACTCCTGGGCTTAGGCGATTCTCTTGCCTCAGCCTCCCGAGTAGCTGGGACCCGCCACAACACCCAGCTATTTTTTTGTTTTGCAGTTCGGCCAAGGTTTGGTTTGAAACCGCCACCTTCGGTATATGGGGCCGGTGCCCTACTCACTGAGCCACAGGCGCCGCCCTGGTTGGTGTTTGAATGACCTACCTTTTCCCAGCCTTTACTTTCAATCTTTATAATAGATATCTCTTATAAACATGTAGTTGGACTTTTAAAATACAGTCTGTCCAACTTGTTTTTTAACTAGAACATTTAGTTCATTTACACTTAATGTAACTTCTGATATAAAGGACTTAAATCTCTCATCCTATAATATACCTCTTAATTTAGGCATAGTGACTCATGACTGTAATCCTAGTACTCTGGGATGGTGAGGTGGGTAGATTGCTTGAGCTCAGGTGTTCGAGACCAGCCTAAGCAACAGTGAGACCCCATCTCTACTAAAAATGAAAACTTAGGCTTGATATCCATAGCTCAGTGGCTAGAGCGCTGGCCACATACACCAGGGCTGGTGGGTTTGAACCTGCCCCGGGTCTGCTAAAAACAATGACAACTACAAAAAAAAAAAAAAAAAAAGCCAAGCGTTGTGGCAAGCACCTGTAGTCCCAGCACTTGGGAGGCTGAGGCAAGAGAATCGCTTAAGCCCAAGACTTTGAGGTTGCTGTGAGCTACTGAGGGCAACACAGGGAGACTCTGTCTCAAAATAATAAATAAATAAATAAATAAGTTAATTAAATTAAATAAAAATGAAAAATTAGCCAACTATTGTGGTGGGCACCTGTGGTCCAGCTACTCAGGAGGCTGAGGCAAGAGATCTCTTGAACCCAAGAGTTTGAAGTTGCTGTGAGCTGTGATGATGTCACAGCACGCTACCTAAGGTGACAGAGTGAGACTCTTTCTCAAAATTATATATATATACACACACACACACACATATATTTCTTATTTGTGTTTCCTATTTGTTATACTTGCTCTTTTTGTTTTCACTTGTTTTCTGCTGTCATTTGAGGGACTAAGGGTACCACTACACCACACTCTTCCATCCCTTCCCCTTTGGTAATGGAGACAGGAGATCCAAGACCTAGCATATGTCTCCCTGCCTCCAGGCTGGTGCAGTCTAAAATGGCAAACACAGGGCAGGCACTCTATTAGTGATAAATGACTCAAGGAACACCACAGCAGCCCTCTGGAATCATAAGCTTTTGGGCAGTGGAATAATACAGTGGCCCAATCCATGGAGCTGGGTGTGATTCCCATCTCCTCCCCAGCCTTAACCAGGCTGTCTCTAGTAGCCCTAGGTCAAGGGGTTCCAGAGAGATTTAGACCTTCCTTCAGGAGGCTGCTATCTAATTTCTAATCCTGACTCTGCCACCCAGTTGCTGTATGACCTTGGGAAAATCACTCTCCTTCTCTCAGCCTAAGTTTTTCTCATATGTTCAGTAAGTAGGTTAGACCAGATAAAATAGCTGGCAGTAATAATTGCTAGGACTTGCTGAGTGTTTTCTATGTACTAGGCACAAGTCTAAGTAAGTAGTCTATACTTCTTAATTCATTTAATCCTTATGACAGCCTTAGGGGGAGGTCTGGTTATTTCCTCTATTTTTATTTTATTTTTAAAATCCCTCCCCCCCCTTTTTTTTAAACAGAGCCTCTTTTTTTTTTTTTTTTTTTGAGACAGAGCCTCAAGCTCTAACCCTGGATAGAGTGCTGTAGCATCACAGCTCACAGAAACCTCCAATTCCTGGGCTTAAGCGAGTCTCCTGCCTCCGCCTCCCAAGTAGCTGGGACTACAGGCACCCGCCACAACACCCGGCCATTTTTTGGTTGCAGCCGTGATTGTTGTTTGGTGGGCCCAGGCTGGATTCAAACCCGCCAGCTTGGGTGTATGTGGCTGGCGCCTTAGCCTGTTGAGCCACAGGCGCCGAGCCCAGAGCCTCATTTTGTCACCCTCAGTAGACTGCCATGGCCATCTTAGCTCAAACTCCTGGGCTCAAGCCATTCTCTTCCCTCAGCCTCCCAAGTAGCTGGGACTACAGGTACCTGCCACAATGCCTGGCTATTTTTTAGAGACAGGTTCTCATACTTGATCAGGCTGGCCTTGAAACTGAGCTCAGGCAATCCACCCACCTCCGCCTACTAGAGTGCTGGGACTATATGTGTGAGCCACCGTGCCTGGCCAATTTCCCCCATTTTTATATAGGGGACAACTTAGGCATACACAGTTCAAGTGAGTTGACTGAAGTCACACAGCAGGTAAGTGTTGGGGTCAAGATTCAAACGGAATCCTCTGCATGAGGACAGCATGTCTGATGTGTCTAATGGGTATTCCTGGGTGGAGAAGGGAGCCCAACAAATACAGGGGAATCCCTAACAAGGTGTTGAATGATCTCTGTGCCACCATCTGTAAATCAAGCCAGGGCTATGGTGTAAATCAACATGACAACAGGAGTCAAAGGCTTTGGAAATCAGAAAGTATAATAGAGACGTTCAGGGCATATGCTGAATATGATGACTGACTACATGGGCGACACGCCCTCTTACCTTCATGCTTCTGGAACTCTTCCTCAGAGAAGCTGACATCCTTGAGGGAGAGGTTGGTCATGAGCTGCTTGTTCTCCTCCTGCAGCTGCGCGATCTGGGAAAGGAGGTCCTGCGCCTCCCCTCGCCACACGTCCTCCACCAGCTCCAGCTCCTGCCAAGTCCAGGGGATGGGATAGCATCATGGCCTGTCCAGCCCAGTATCCTCACCCTCCACAGCCCTCAGGCTCCTGGGGCTTTGGGTGCTCCCTGTCCCCATGAGAACCAAGCACCCAACCCAACAAGGTGGGTTGACAAGGCCACCATACAGCACCTCTGCAAGAAAGAGAAGGGACCCTTCCTCAGGGCAGAGGCCTGCACTTATGCTATCAGGATTGGCCCAGTTAGAACTGTGCCAAGGATGACCACAAAGCTGGTACTACTGTTGCTACAGAAGAGGGAGTATGGCCCCCAGACTACAGTGGCCCTAACATTCCTAACTACCCCTGGTTGGGACAATCAGGACACACCTTACTCTAAGGGAGAAAGAGGCTTCAGAGGTCCTAGGGATGTCCAGGCTGATGGGGCCACCTTGCCCCAGAGTTCTCAGCTATCTGATACAGACGTCACTCTCACTTACCCACTCTGAGCCTCAGTTTCCTTCATTCAGGGAATCAAAACGTAAGGCTCACAAAGTGAATGTTAGGATAAGTAAGATCAGTCTCTTTAAATTACTTTGTGGATGGCTGGAATCAAAGAAACAGATGCTAACAAGTGCTGGAAAGAATGAAGAAATTGGAATTCTCCTACACTACTGATAGGGAAGTAAAATTGTACATCTATTTTGGAAAAGTCAGCTTGTTTCTCAAAAAAACAGAGTTTACATAGGACCCAGCAATTCCACTACTAAGATCGGCCCAAGAGAAATGAAAACATACATACACACAAATATATATGCATGTGAATGTTTGCTTCAGCATTATTCATAGTAGCTAAAAGGTGGAAACAACCCAACTGTCCATCAACTGAAGAATGGGCAAATAAAATGTGGTATATCCATACAATGGAATAATATTGAGCCATAAAAAGAAATGAGATTCTAATACAGTGGTTCTCAACCTTCCTAATGCTGCAACCCTTTAATACAGTTCCTGTCCGTCGCGACCCACAGGTTGAGAACCGCTGTTCTAATACATGCTACAACATAGAGAAACTGTGAAAACATGCTAAGAAAAGAAGCCAGGCTGGATGCACTGGCTCATGCCTGTAATCCCAGCACTTTAGGAGGCCAAGGTGGAAGGATTGCTTAAGGCCAGGAATTAAAGACCAGCCTGAGCAAGAGCAAGACCCCCTCCCTACAAAAAAACAGAAAAATTAGCCGGTGTGGTGGTGGGCTCCTATTGTCTCAGCTACTCAAGAGGCTGAGGCAGGAGGATCACTTGAGCTCAGGAGTTTGAGGTTGCAGTGAGCTGTGATGATGCCATTGCACTTGAGCTGGGATGACAAAGTTAGACCCCGTCTCAAAAAAGAAACAAAAAAGAAGTCATCCACAAATTGTATAACCCCATTTATATAGAGAACAGATTGAAGGTTATCTAGAGTGGGAGCTGAGGGGAAGAGAGGACTGATTGTTAAAGGGTGTGCATTTTCTTTTCTTTTCTTTTTTTTTTTGTAGAGACAGAGTCTCACTTTATCGCCCTCGGTAGAGTGCCGTGGCATCACACAGCTCACAGCAACCTCCAACTCTTGGGCTTAGGCGTTTCTCTTGCCTCAGCCTCCCGAGTTGCTGGGACTACAGGAGCCTGCCACAATGCCCGGCTATTGGGTGTGAATTTTCTTTTCAGAGTAATGAGAAAGTTCTAACGCTGACTGTGGTGATGGTTGTACAACTCTGTGAATATACTAAAAACCATTGATGTGCATACTTGAAGTGCACATCAATGTAGATATACATATAATGTAGATATACAGTAACTACGTTATAATCAATAAAGCTGTTATCTAAAAGAAAAAGTATCCTGTGAAACTGCACAGTAGTTCACAAAGCATTACTGCTGTCGCCTGGATAAAATAGCGTTTTAAGGCACAGATACTGGAGCCTGTTGATCCAAGCTGGAATCCTGTTTCTGCAGCTGACTAGCTGACCTTGGGCAAGTTATTCAACCTTTGAGTGCCCCAGAAATGAGAAAAACAGTATATTACCTGCCTCCGAGGGCTGCTGTGAGGATTAAATGGTCATTACATGTAAAGCACCTGGAATATGCCTGGCACTCAGGAAGTGCTAAAGACATGTATACTAATCCTCGTTCCTCCTACAATCCTTCCCAAGCCCGCCAGGTGGCCGGACACTCAGATTTGCCTCTGTCCCTCTTCTAAATAAGTTCTTAGATCCCACTTCCTTTGCCAGGAAGCCTTCTACACTGGGGAAATGAGGAGTAATAACCAAGTATTCAGACAGCTCTGGCTCAAGGTCAGTAGGGGAGGTGAAAGGCAGGGGGCAGGGGATAGTAAAAGATGGAACACTAACCACATGTAGCTGTTGAGCACCTGACACGTGGCTGATCTGAGTGGAGACATGGTAGAGATTAAATATGCACCAGATTTTGAAGATGTGGTAGGAAAAAAAAGAATGCAAAACATCTCACTGGTAATTATTTATACTGATTATGTGTTAAAATGAAAATATTTTGTATATTCTGGCCGGGCATGGTGGCTCATGCCTGTAATCCCAGCACTGTGGAAGGCTGAGGAGGGAGAATTGCTTGAGCTCAGGAGTTCGAGACTTGCCTGAGCGACAGTGAGACCCCGACTCATGAAAAAAATGGAAAAACCCAGCCGGGCGCCACAGGGAGCGCCTGTAATCCCAGTGGCTTCTGGAGGCTGAGGCAGCGGGATACCCGCAGCCCGAGTCAGAGGTTGCACTGAGTTACCACGCCCACTGCACTCTGCTCAGGGGCATAGGGTGGCACTGTGTCGCAACAAAAAAAAAAAAAAAAAAAGAAAAAAGAAAGAGGTGCAACAGAGAAAGATGAAGCTTTTTGTGTTTCCTGGGGTGCTTAAAAAAGAACAATCTTGAAATCGGAAGGCCACAGGTTCCCCCATCAGGAGTGGAACATGAGTCCACAGAAAGGGAAGCAAGTCATCCTCTTTTTGTAGAAACTGATGTTTGGCAGAGCCCATTTCAAATCCTGTCTCCACTGTGATTAACCTTGTGACCATTTTTTGTGGCTCAGTTGCTCATGTCCAAAATAGCAATAAGGTAGCGTCAGCAAGATGCGTGACAAGAGGCACCTAACACCCACCTCTATACAACCAAAAAAGGGAGAGAACAACACCAAAATCTACATTTTGACTAGAGTGAATGAAGATGAGGGCTGGAGTACAGCGAGGGAGAGGGTTTCTGTGAAGCACAGAAACTCAGGATGGCATCCCAGAGGTGGGAACAGACACCCTGCCTCTGCCACCCATCCTCCCAGTCCGGGTCAGCTCAGGACAAGGGAGGATTTCTCTTTGCAGGGAAAAAGTAAGCAAGAAACCCCTAGTGGCTTCCCATCACCATTGCAGACACCTGTGGTTTTTACTGCCAGAAAATCCTGCTGTCTGTACAGTCCCTGCAGGCCAGGCTAATGGAGCTGCCTGAAGGTCACCCAGCTGCCGTGCTCTAGAGAAGAAGCCTATGTTGGACTCTAGCCCCTGTGGCCCAAGCTGCAACTATATGTCACTGTCTTGAAACTAGAGACATTCTGGGCTGGGGGCTAGTAGCTACCACATCCCTCCATCCCTGAGGCTCTCTGTCTTTGCACCATGCTCACCTACACGGTACTGCATATTCTCCAGCTGTCCTGTGGCAGCCCCCAGCCCCTGGACACAAGTTGTCTATGGAGAACTCCATTTCCCCAGCCCAGCTGCTGCTACTCAAAGTATAGGTCAAGGGAAGCAGTCATGCACTTTGGTGCCCAAATCATCTCAGTGCCCTATTCCCTGAGAATAGCTCATGGAAACTGGAGCTTCAGCCCAGGGGACCAGCCTCAACTGCTGTGGCTGAATACACTTAGCATACTTACCCCTCAGCTTCACCCCAGGGACCAGGTGCACCATTCCAGTGAAGAAACTCTGCTTGGGCCAGCACAGTAGCTGTGATCTTCAGTACCTGAACCAACCTGATGTTTTGCCCCATTAATTGGATGGGTAGCTGCCAAAACCTTGGCACTTTTGAGCACATGTGATGCTTTGTCCCTTATGGATCCAGAGCCTGGTTCAGTAGAGCTGCTGACTTGGCCTACCTCCCTTGGAAGTGGAGCCATTGTCACGCAGCTCCCAAGCACTGGTTCCCAAGTTACAGCTTTTCCCTGCTGTTTCTGGATCCTTGACAGCACTGTACCCAGCATCACAGAGTCTAGTCCATTGCTGTGACCTGTTACTCTAGGGTTCAGAGTCACCACTACCTGATACTCTTTCTCTTGGTGTCTGAGTAGTGATTATGCCCTTTTGGCTCTGACCCTGGAATTGCAACTGTGCATTGCTCTCCAGGGTGCAAGCTTCTGGAACACCCCTTCTTCCCTAGAGGCAATGTTGTGCACTGACATCTGGAATTGGAGTCACAGTTCTATCCTTGTCCCCTTGGTCTGTACTTTGAGGTATTGGGATTACCTCAAAGTCAGAGTCCTCAGGTTGGTGGGAGAGCTGTGTCCAACTATGACTCAGAGAGTGAACCTGTGCTTCAATCACAGGTGCTGCAATAGTTTAACAAGATACTGAGCCCAAGAACCCAGCTCTGACCACCTATGTTGTGGAACACATCACTGCTGTGGTTGCCTATGGCCTATGTCAGATCCACCACCAAAAAGAATCCCCTCAGCTAGGTCTTCCCACTGTAAGGAGAACAAGGATAGGAAGATTCCAAAAGCTGTTGCTACCAAGAAGCCCCAAATGTATCCCACCATCAATACAAACTCCTGAAGCCTAGGCCACTAATTAATTCATACTTATCATTGACATTGATTAAAGCTGAAGAAGCTACAAGGCTACTTACTATACCACTGTGCTCATTCAGGACCAAAGTCAATGCACCCTGTCTTATAGACATGCTAGGACCCATCTGTGGATGAATGTCTTTCCCTAAAAAAGCCATTCTGTAATATTGGAAGAGGCAATATTTTCACCAAATGCATGGACATCAACATAGGGACCCAAAAAACAAAAAAGAAAGGAAACATGAGACCACTAAAGGTCTCTAGCAGGTAACCCAAATAGAAAAGCATATTTGCAAGTTATCCAAAGAGGAACTCAAAATAGTGATCTCAAAACAATTCAGCAAGATGCAAAAGAATAGATAAATAATTCAATGAAATCAGGAAAAAAATTCATGGTCAGAATGCGAAATGCAACAAACAGATGGGTATAAAAAACTGAACAGGAAACTTGGAGCTGAAGAACACAAGGAAAGAAAAAGAAACACAATTGATCTTTAATAGCTAATTGGAGTAAGTACAATAATTTCTGAACCCGAAGACAGATATTTTGATCATTTGTGATAACCCAGTCAGAGTTAACAACAACAACAACACCAAAAAGTAAAAGTGAAGAAAGTCTCCTTCAAGACTTATTACACTATTGATCAAACAAATATTCTCATTATGGGAATTGCAGAGGAAGAGGAGATGGAGAAAGGCACGGAAAGCATATTTAACAATGTAATCATGGGAAACTTCCCAAGTTGATGTGGACATTCAGAACTATAAAGCTCAAGATACCCAACCAAGTTCAACTCAAAGAGGTTGTCACTAAGGCAAATTATAATAAAAAAGTCAGAGACAAAGAGAGAATTCTAAAATCATAAGAGAAAAGCATGAAGCAACATATAGGAAATCCCCATTAGATTATTGTGGATTTATCAGCAGAAACCTTGGAGGCCAGGGGAGAACAGATGATATATTCAAGAGCTGAAAGAAAAAAAAGTCCAAACAAGAATACTGTACCCAGCAAATATCTCTATCGGTGAAAAGCCTATAAATAAACCTTTAAATGGTTCCATTTTGTGAAGGCAAGTTTAAAGTCTTCTGTGAGTTAGAAAAGACAAAATCCTGAATAGAACTGCATATGTGGCTTAGAACCTAATCATGTGAAAGTGATTTAGGGTGGAGCTTTGTGGAGGCAGGTCTGCAGGCAGTTACCTGTATATCCCAGGATTTTCCAGACTACTCCCTAAAGATGATTAACTGCCCCCAAATGGTCTGTTAAAGGATCAAGCATTTAAACTGCTTATTTCCCCAAATTCTTGTTTTGTGGTTTTGTTTTTGATTACTTGGCATAAGAATAACTTTAGTGAAGTATTTATCAGTTAATCCAGTTAAACCTTAGCCCATAAAGATAGCTTTACATAATGTTAGTAGAGTGGTTATCAGTTAATCTGGTTTATCTGTAGGCCTGTAAGTACCAGCCAGTAAGAGGCCTGGGGGCAAGGTTTAAGCCATATGTTTACTGATTAAATTATGTGCCTATATAAGGCATTGTTGGAAGAAATAAAGATTGCCACTTGCCATGAGAGTGTAAGCGGTCCTTCTTATTATTCAGACTATTTCATTGGAGGACTCATTTCCTCTGCATCACTGATCATTTGGGAGACTTTCACCCATCAGATCTCCCTCAGAAACAAAAAAGAAATAAAGTCTTTCTTAGATAAGCTATTCCCAAAGTTAGCAGAAGGGAAAAAAAATAATAAAGACCAGAACATAAATAGAGAACTAAAAAACAGTATAAAAAGTCAATAAAATTGAGAGCTTGGTCCTTTGAAAATAAACAAAATCAATAAACCACTAGGTAACCTAACTAAGAAAAAAAAAGAACCCAGAAAATTCAAATAAATAAAATCTGAAATTAAAGTTGGGCTATTATAGCAGATGCATCCAAAATAGAAAAAGGATCATAAGAAACAAGTTACATGCCAACAAATTGAATAACCTAGGAAATGGGTAAAGTCCTAGAAAATTATAACCCAAGAAGACTGAATCAAGAAGAAACGTAAAACCTGTCCAGACCAATAACAAAAAGAATGAAGAAGTAATTAACAACCTTCCAATAAAGAAAAGCCCTGACCAAATGGTTTTGTGGATGAATTCTACCAGCAATTTAAATAATTGTTATCAATACCTCTTAAAATCTCCTGAAAATAGAGATAATGGGAATACTTCCAAGCATATTTTAGGGGTCCAGAACCACCTCGATACCTAACCCAATGATGCCGCAAAATAAATAAATAAATAAATAAATAAAACTACAGACCAATATCTATAATGAATGTTGATGCAAAAATTCTCAATAAAATATTAGCAAACCAAGTTGAATAACGCACCAGAAAAGACTATATATTATGACCAAGTGGGATTTATTCTTGGCATGTGAGTCCAGTTTATCGTATCCAAATCAATCAATGTGACATGTCATATTGACAGAATGAAAGGTAAAACCACAGGATCATCTTAATTAATGCCAGAAAAGCATTGAGAAAAGCACAACATCCTTTACTGATAAAAACTCTTCAACAGTTTTGGAATAGAAGGAAAGTTCCTTAGCATGATAAAGGATATTTATAAAACATCCACAGCTAATATCATAATCAATGGGAAACAACAGAAAGTTTTATCAATAAAATCCAGTACAAGTCAGGGATACCCACTTTTGCTACTTCTTTTCAACATGATACTGGAAGACCTAGAAAGAAGGATCATACAAGAAAAAAAAATCCAAATCAGAAAAGAACAAGTAAAATTATATTTATTTGCAGTCAACATGCTCTTATATGCAAAAATCCCCAATGATCCCACAAAAATACTATTAAAACACATAAATGAATTCAGTAAAGTTATAGGATACAAAATAAAAATACAAAAATTGGTAGCATTTCCATGTACAAATAACAATCTAGCTGAAAAGAAATCAAGAAAACAATCCATTTATGATAGCTTCAAACATGCATAGTAAGAAATTTAACCAAGAAGATGAAAAATACCCATGCTGAAAACTAAAAAATTGATTAAAGAAATTTAAGGTAGGACAAATAAATGGAAAGATACTTCATGTTCATGGTTGGTAAGAATTAATATTGTTAAAATGTCTATTCTACTCTAAGCAATATATGTATTTACATAAAATCCATAGATCACTTTGGATAGTAAGAGCATTTAATTCCTAGGGCATAATTTACAGAAATGGGGAAAATATCCCAATATTTATGGGGAACTAGTTTGTGAGCCATATTTTAAAGACTACTAATAACTCAGTTATTTGGTTTTATGATCTATTAAGGTTTAATGTATTAAAAAAATAAAACAACAAGAAAGTGAAACATTTATTTTAATTACAAAAGAGCTAGATTATATTTGTATTCATTTTCTACTATTTTAAGGCCAAAAAGAGTCTTTCATAGGGAAAATATTCAGATTACCAGAAACTTACATATTTTGTTTGGTCTAGCTACATGGTGGCCAGTTTCCCAAGCATCCTGTTTCAACTTCTAAATCCATTCCATATTATAATTCATAGTAAATTATGAATAAAATGATGAACCTTCTGGGAAATATAAATTCATCAGTATACATACAATATATAATCTGATCCTTGTTTTTTTGCCAAAAGGTTTATGGTTTAGTTAGAAGTTATTTAAAATATTTATCGTAAGTGAAATACACAATTTGGTACTAAATCTATATTTAAATCATATAATAAAAAGGAATATGTAACATCTCACCATATGATTTTTATATGAATATGCTATGTGATTTGTTTATAGATATAAAGAATGATTTTGGAAGAAAATGAATATAACATCTTGAATTAAAAATAAAAACTATATAAAAACCCAAGGCCTAAAAAAAACCCAACAATATAAGAAACTCCAAATAGCCAAAACAATGCTGAGAAAGAAAAACAAAGTTGCAGGTATAACCCTTTCTAATTTATTAGAAAATGAAAAGCTGTAGTACGAAGGTGCAGTAATCAAAGCATTATGGTATGTAAAAACAGAAACAGGGAACAATGAAACGTTATAGAGAACCCAGAAATAAATCCAAACATAAATGGTCAACTAATTTTGGACAAGGACACCAAGAGGACACAATGGGAAAAAATATAGTCTCATCAAAAAATGGTGCTGGTAAAATTGGATTTCCACAAGCAAAAGCTTAAAATTGGCCCCTTATCTTATACCACAGATAAAAATCAACTCAAAATGGATAAAAGACCTAAAACCACAAAACTCTCAGAGGAGAGCACAGGGGAGAAGGCCCTTGACATTGGCCTTGGTGATGACTTTTTTGGGATCTCCCATCGAAAGCTCCAGCTACAAAGGCAAAAAATAAACAAATGGGACTACATCCAACTAAAACATATCTGTCCAGGGAGCCATCAACAAAGTGAAAGGAACCTGAGAACTTGGGAAAATCTATTTGCAAACCACATATTCCATGAGGAATTAATATTCAAAATTTATAAAGAACACGTACAACACAATAGGAGAGAAATAAATACCCAATTAAAAAAAGGGCAAAGGACCTGAACAGGCATTTATTTTTCCAGGTGCAACATAAAAATGGCTAACAGATATATGAAAAGATACCCAGCATAGCTCATCTTCAGAGAAATGTAAATCAAAACCATTTAGAGCTATTGCCTTATACTCATTAACGTATCTTATCAAGTGCAGGCGCAGCGGCCCCCTGGGAGCGCCTGGGCGGAGCGGGCAACCGGCATGGAGGAGCCGAGCGGTCCCGCGTAGGGCCCGAGGCGGGAGCAGCGGCGGCAGAGCTGCAGGTCCTACATGATGAGAGACTTTGGGGTGCTTCTCTCTCCTCTGTGTAGTCGATAGTTTGGGTGGTGAAGAGATGGCTGACAGTGTCAAAACATTTCTCCAGGACCTTGCCAGGGGAATCAAAGACTCCATATGGGGTATTTGCACCATCTCAAACAGGGGGAATACCCAGAGAGCGCTGACAATTTTGCACCATCTCAAACAGGGGGAGTACCCAGATTTTCCCAAGTTCTCAGGTTCCTTTCAGTTTGTTGA
>CAUYRH010022925.1:0-27462 GCA_963574655.1 Perodicticus potto | reverse complement strand
AACAGAGTGGTGTTGGCTAAGGGATCTTTCAGGATGTGGCCTCTTATCTCCTCCCAGGGCCTGGACTGTGAAAGCCATAAACCCTCCTCCTTGGAGAGCAAGGCTGTGCTCCTCCATTGCCAATGAGCCCCCAGCCCCAGTTCTAGATGAGAGAATGGAGAGCAACCTTAGCAGTCACCTTCCTTGAAGTTCAAGGCTGCCACAAGACTGTCATCATCCAGCGGCCAAGAGGGAGCGTGCTGCATTGGTGGGCTCCCCATACCTCCCGTAGCACCTACACCCCCACGACATGTTCTACTCTCTTCCCACACGTCCTGACACCTGCCATGAACAGGGTGCTGTGCTGGGCATCGGCAAGAGTGGAGTAAGCTGAAAGGTGCCTTCCCCCCAGAACTGCACAGACAGCAGCAACAGTAAGGTGTGGCAGACAGGGCCAGAGGAAAGGCCAGAGATGGATGGGCTGCGGGGCAGGGTACTGGAGACAGGAAGCATGCCTCCACCTTCCTGGGGGGTGACACTGAACCTGGCCCTGGCAGGAGAGGAAAGTCTAAGGGGCAAAACATTGGGAAAGCATAAGGCGAAGCCTGGAGGCAGGAGCAATGGGCTGCATCTGAGTCATGCCGGATAGATCATGGTGGTTGAAGGCAGAAGTAAGACTGGAGAGGACACTGGGGCCCAGTGGCAAAAGGCCCTAAAGTCAGGCCAAGGAGAGCAGACTAGATTGTGCAGGCAGCAGGGAGCCGAAGGACGAAGCTGGGAAGAGAAGAGGCCCCAGCTGGTGTGAAGCACCCTCTGTGCCTGCCCTGCACCTTCTCATTGCCCTGCAGCATCCCAGATGTGCAAAGCCCAGCTATGAACCTTTCAGTCCCAGGATCACTTCTTCCTAGAGTGGCTTCAGTGGCAACTACAGGGTCGAGAGAGGCAACCCTTTAGGTTTCTCAATACATTTGCCCTTCACCTCTGCAGAAGCCACACCATGATGGAATGGAGAGTGGTGGAGAAAGTGAAGGCTGAACACCAGGAAAATGTTAACTGCCGGTAGAGTGGCAGATTAAGTGACCTGAAAGTTCCTGCTGCAAAGCTCCCAGAAATGCTAGATTGAAAAAATATTTAAATTGGGCGGTGCCTGTGGCTCAAAGGAGTAGGGCACCAGCCCCATACACCAGAGGCGGCAGGTTCAATCCTGGCCCCGGCCAAAAACTGCAAAAAAAAAAAAAAAAAAAAATATATATATATATAGCAGAGCTTACAGGAAAATGAAGGCATGTTCAAGATCAAAACAGAGAGCAGTAGCTGGAAGAAGGCTCCAGCCCCCTTGCAGAGTTTGAAGCAGGAGATGTCAGGGCAGCAGAGGAAGTCCCAAGCCTGGGAAGGATGTGGGCTAGCAGGTCCCCCCAAGAGTCTCCTTCTGTGAGGGCCCCCAGGTCCCCGGCTGCCCTCTGCACACCACACGGGGCTTGGAAAAGCTGCCAATACTTTGTCTAGGGAAGTGACTGGTACAGCGGAAGAGCTCCTGACCCGGCGCTGCCTCTAACTTCCCACATTGCTTCTTCCCTTCTCTAAGTTTCAATTTTATCGTCTTTTAGCTGGAAATGATGTCACTGGAACTGACCTCACTGGGCTGCTGAGAGCACTCATTCATTCAGCAGATCATATTGAGAAGGGAATGTGGCGAGTGCTGGGCTGTGAGGCAGAACAGGGTGAAATCCTGCCTGCATGGAGCATGCTTCCTAGTGCTCCTCAAACTCAACAGACCCAAACCCATACGGACCATCTTCACCCTGAAACCTGCTCCAGCAAGGGAGTAGATCTTCCCAGGCAGCCTGTGTACTCAGAGATACCCGGCTACCTTGTCACCAGCTCCTTCCTTGCTTGGTTCAAAGGATGCCATCTCCAGAGGTTTCTCCTTGGCTTTCGGGGACTTCATATGGTAAAATCTTGAGGAAAGGAGTTGCAGGTAGAGGGAACAGCTAGTGCAAAAGCCTTAAGACAGGAAAAAATTGTGCCCAAGGGATGAAAAACAGGTCATCCCTGAGCTTGGTAGGAAGAGACAGGTTCAAAAGGAAGTTGGAGAAATGAACAGGAGCTGGGTCACACAGAACTCTGCAGGCCAGGCTCAGGAGTTTAGACTTTATTCTCAGTGCACTGAAAAGCTGTTTAAGTGCTTTAAACAGAAGAGTTTGTGCATTAATTAGGGTTCTCCTGAGAAACAGAGAAACATCCTATTCTGTATCGATAGGATAAATACAGATACAGATATAGAGAAAAAGATTTATTATGAGCAATTGGCTCTTGTGATTTGGGAGACTGAGAAGTCCCACAGTCTGCTATCTGTGATGGCTGGTGTCTCACGGCAGGAGAAGATGTATGTCCCAGCTCCACAGAGCAAATTTGCCCTCTCTCTGTTTTCTCCTCAATGGACTTGTGATGCTCACCCACATGGGTGAGGGTGGATCTTCTTTACTGTCTACTGATTCAGATGTTACTCGCTTCTGGAAACACTCTCACAGACATACCCACAAATAATGTTTTACCATCTCTCGGTAGCCTTAGCACAGTCAAGTTGACACATAAAATTAACCATCACAGTTGGCATGACCTGATTTACACCTTTAAATATTTACTTTGAATGCCGAGTGGAAATAGAAAACAGGGGACCAGAACACAGCAGGGAACTAGTTAAGAGGCTGCTGCAGTCATCTAGGTGAGAGTTGATGTTGGACGGGACTAAGGTGTGATCATGATGATGAAGGGGAGTTTCAGATTCTTGATTAGTTCTAGAGAGACATTCAACAAGACTTGAGTATGAGGGTGAAGAAATAAATCAAAGATACATCCAAGGTTGCAGGCCTGCTGATCTATGTGATGGGCATTATCTACTGAGATGGGAAGACTAGGAGAGGAACAGATTTAGGTGGGTGGAGAAGCAAGAGTTTGATTTGGAATGAGAGAAGTTTGAAACACTTATTAGATACCCACATGGAAGTATCAAATACAAGGTGGATGTAATGAGTATGGAGTTCCAAGAGGTGGGTGGAGCCAGATAGAGAAGGAGTTTTGGGAGGCACTGCTCCATGGAGCACATTCAAATCCTTGGGCCAGAGGAGATCACCATGGGGGATAAGGGAGCTAGCAAAGGAGATCTGTGGCCAAGACTTAGAGCACTCTGACATTCGGATGTCAAGCAGCAAATGAGGTGGCCAGCTAAGACTTCTACACAGGGGCACCCAACAGGATGCAATATTTCAGAAGGCAAGAGAAGAACGTTGTTCGAGAATGGTGGGGTCAACTACATCAACCATATTGGATGTTGCTGAGAGATCAAGTAAAGCAAAGAAGTGACCACTAGAGATTATCAGTGACCTCGTGAAAAACAGTCTCAGTGGGTCAGAAAAAAGAGATGCACAGGGCACAGCAGATAATCAGAGATGAGGAAGTACAGGAATAGGGCTGCTGGAAGGACAGCGGAGAAAGAAGACATCAGCTTCAGGAGGACACAGGGTAAAGAAAAGGCTCTGCAAACACCAGAGCTACCAGAAAAGTCTGCATTTTGTGGAGAAATGATGTGAATGGAGAGAAAGAAACTGGAGATGCAGCAAAGATGGGAGAAGGGCTACAGAAGCAAAATCCTTTGAAAAAACAAGAGGCCAGGGCGGTGCCTGTGGCTCAAAGGAGTGGGGCGCTGGCCCCATATAGTGGAGGTGGCAGGTTCAAACCCAGCTCTGGCCAAAAACTGCACAAAAAAACCCCAGAAAAAACAAGAGGCCAGAGGATCCGGTTCATGAGTGAGAGATGTATCTTCTGGTGAAAGCAAAGAGCATTCATCCATAGCAGGAAATACAAAAGTGCAGGCAGGAAATACAAACACCAATTCAGATACACTGGGAGGTATATGGGGAAGATAAAGCTCCTCCTATCTAACTGTTTCTATTTTTTCTTTCTTTTTTTTTTTTTAAACAAGTGAACAGTTTATTAAAGAATTAAAATTGCAGGCAGGAAATACAAACACAAATTCAGATACACTGGGAGGTGTACGGGGAAGATAAAGCTCCTCCTGTCTAACTGTTTCTATTTTTTCAACAGAACAGAGGTGAATTCACCAGGTAAGGAAGGGAACGAATAGTGAGGTAGATACCTCTCCCTCCACCCAGAGGTGAGAGGCCCCAGGGAGAGGAACAGGAAAGAGGTAAAGATGCGCAATAATTGCTTTGGAAAGTGGAAAGTGAACGCACAGAGAAGGATGATAGGATTGCTGAGCAAGGCTGAGTGAGACGTGGTCATGAATTTAAAGTGAGACCAGTTGGTCTGGACATGTGTTTTTCTTCCATGATGTTTACCTGCTTGAGTTCAGGTATGTAGTAGGCAGACATATGGGTTTATGCAGAGAGTAAATATAGAGGAAGAAAAGTAGAACAGGAAATCAAAACTATGTGAAATGGAGTAGTTATGCTGATAAGCCACCAAAATTGAGCTGGTTAAGGAAGGAACTGAGAACCTGAGAGAAATGGCAGACAGTGAAAAAGCCACAGAGGCTGGTATGTTGAAAGTTTGATGAGATGGATTGGAAATACTACCCCAAGGAGCTGGAATGGAAGGAGGTGGCAGTCAGAGAGTGGGATGCCTGAGTTTTTGGTTATACATGTGACATAGGAATGGATGACTGTATGGCTGAAGTTAGATCAAAGGGAGAAATCAAAGAAGAAAAGATCAAAGAAATACATGGAACCGGAGGGCAGTGTGCGGGATGGCTTATCCATGTTGAAGATCTGTATCTGTATCTTCAACATCTGTCCATGTTGAAGATACCAGGAATGGTGTTAAGAAAAAGGATGGATAGGGCGGCGCCTGTGGCTCAGTCAGTAAGGCACTGACCCCCTATACCGAGGGTGTCAGGTTCGAACCCAGCCCCAGCCGAACTGCAACAAAAAAATAGCCGGGCGTTGTGGCAGGTGCCTGTGGTCCCAGCTACTCAGGAGGCTGAGGCAAGAGAATCACCTAAGCCCAGAAGTTGGAGGTTGCTGTGAGCTGTGTGACACCACGGCACTAAAGTGAGACTCTGTCTCTACCAAAAAAAGAAAAAGAAAAAGGATGGCCAGGAAGACAGCGTGGCAGTGCTAAAGATAATAATGAATGAGAGTAAGTAGTGCCTGAACATGGACTTCAAAGGAATGGCACTTTGAAGGGAGAAGGAGAGGGAACAGACTTAACAGAAACAGCAATAACAGAAAGCAAGGAGGACCTACCCAACCCACATGCCCAACTGCACTTCCCCACCTACCCGACCTCAGGCCCTCAAGCACCCTGTGTTTCAGAGGAAACACACCTGCCACTTGAATGGGTCACAAAGGAAAAGATGTTATGAGCAGACAGTCAGCTTTCATTTGATACAAAAGGGAAGCGAACACTCAGAGAGGAAGACCAAGCTATTGGGAGAAGTGTAATCGATGGCCGTGCGTTCCCAAACCCACACAGGAAAGGCTTGGGAACACAAAAGGAGCAGGAAACTGAGTCAGAAGAGAGACTGTTGAGAACGGTGTGGGGATTAGGGTTCCCTTGACTTGAGGAGATGGATTTCTGGAGATGAATAAGATAGGCAGCCATATAAGGCATCTTGATATTAGTACATAGGGTCTCATAGGGAGATCCGGATTTGAGACAAGGCATGTGGCTGGGCAACACTTCTCTCTTGTGCCTATGAAAGACAGAAATCATAGGGTAAGTACCTTGGGAGACTGTTCTCTCAATTAGCTAGCACTGGAGTTCATGGTAGGGCTCCTGGGCAGGGGCCATCTGCCTTGACACTGGATCCCTAGGGCCAACTTCTCTCTCTGTGGGGGTGCCCTGCTGAGATGATCTGGAGCACAAGGTACCAGAGCCTGCTACTTTGCTCCTGGGTTGGCAATGTTGGAGCTGGCAGGCTCCCAAGTCATTCCACATGACTGCCATTCATGTCAATACCATGGCAATTTCTCTGTGGGAGTAGGCAGGCCCATCCTCAAGTTATCGGGGAGAATTTTTGTTTTTCTGTCTTGATAATAATCTTAACAAATAATAAAATCCTATTCTATATCTTCTAGATGTAGGGCTACCAGATAAAATATGGTATTTCTAGTTAAATTTGGATTTCAGGTAAATAGCAAATAATCTTGTAGTATAAATATATTCTAGATATTGTATTAGATATACTTATACTAAAAGATTAGACTTGATAACTATTGTTACATGATATCAGTGCTGCTGTGTGTACATTTATAATTTATTTATTATAAGTAGTATTAAAAGAGATTTCTTATAAGAAATTGGCTTATACAATTGGGAGGCCAACAAGTCCCAGAATCTGCGAAGTGAATCAGCAAGCTGGAGACCCAGGAGAGCCAATGGTGCAGCTCCAGTCCAAGTCGAAAGGGCTGAATACCAGTAGAGCCAATGGTGTGATTCCAGTGGAAAGGCCTGCAGGCTCAAGACCCAGAGAAAAGGTTGGTTCAGAGAAGACCTTCAGCATTGCCCTGATGGAGCTGAGACAGGCCCTCTGGTTGGAGATGTATAACCCACCGACTTACTGTGACCTAGGAAAGGCTGCCAAGGATGTCTTCAATAAAGGATGTGGGTTTGGCATGGTCAAAATAGATCTGAAAACCAAGTCTTATAGTGGAGTGTAATTTTCTACTTCTGGTCATGCTTACACTGATACAGGGAAAGCGTCAGGCCATCTAGAGACCAAATATAAGGTCTATAACTATGGACTTACCTTCACCCAAAAATGGAACACAGACAATACTTTTGGACAGAAATCTCTTTGGAGAATAAGTTGGCTGAAGGGTTGAAATTGACTCTTGATACCATATTTGTACCAAACACAGGAAAGAAGAGTGGGAAATTAAAGGCTTCCTATAAACGGGATTGTTTCAGTCCTGGCAATAACGTTTATATAGATTTTTCTGGACCAACCATCTATGGTTGGGCTGTGTTGGCCTTTGAAGGTTGGCTTGCTGTCTATCAGATGAGTTTTGACACAGCCAAATTCAAACTGTCACAGAATAATTTTGCCCTGGGTTACAAGGCTGCAGACTTCCAGCTCATGAGAACGATGGTACTGAATTTGGAGGTTCTGTCTACCAGAAGGTTAATGAGAAAATTGAAACATCAATAATCCTTGCTTGGACAGCTGGAAGTAATAATACCCGTTTTGGCATCACTGCTAATTATAAGCCGGATTGTAGAACTCTCTATTTGCTAAGGTAAATAATGCCAGCTTGGTTGGACTGGGTTATACTCAGACCCTTCGACCAGGAGTCAAATTGACCTTATCAGCTTTAATTGATGGAAAGAACTTCAGTGCAGGAGGTCACAAGGTTGGGCTGGGATTTGAACTGGAAGCTTAATATGGTTTCAGTAGAAAGAACATCAGATTTGTCCTTGGAAGTGAAGAGAAAGGAACCACTATGTTTTGGCCTTAAAAGTCTTCTGTGAAATTTCGAAAGTGTAAATGAACCTTTTATTCTTCCAAAGAATTATAATCTTCCCCACACTGAGGTCTAGAGATTGCAGGTCCACCCTAAGGGAGGTGCTTGAAGGCATGCCTGGCAGTGGTCCTGTCTGTGCCACATTTCAGTTCAGTTCTGCAGTGTTAACTTGAATGTGTTCTTCAGCCACGGTGTAGTGTCACGTTAAAGAAAATGACTCCACCCCCCAGTTTGTACATTACGTTCTGCATGTCCCCTGCCACCCTTTCATGACCTTTGACTATATCTCTGTGCTGTAGCGGAATCTTTGGTTTTGCATCAGAGTAAAGTAAAACAAACCCATTACATTTGGAACATAAAAAGAAAAAAGACCCAGAGAAAAAATGTCCCAGTTTGAAGGCAGTCAGGCAGAAAAAAATTCTCTTCCTCAGGGAAGAGTTAGGATTTTTTTTTCTTTTTGGAGACAGGATGTCACTGTGTTGCCCAGACTGGGCTCCAGCAATCCTCCTGCCTCAGCCTCCCTAGTAGCTGGGACTACAGGTACGTACCACCGTGCCCAGCCTGGTCAGCCTTTTTGTTCTAATCGAGTGTCAACTGATTGGATGAGACCCACCCACATTGGGGAAGGCAATCTGATTTACTTAGTCTACTGATGTGAACATTAATCTCATCCAAAATCACCCTCGCAGAAATATGCAGAATAATATTTGACTAAATATTTGGTCACCCCATGACTCAGTCAAGTTGATGCATCAAACTAACCATTACACTGTTCCTGTTTGCACTGCTTGTGATGGAACTGGAATCAAGCAAAAGTATTTTATTTGTAATAGTTGACAGGAAAAGGAGGGCAGACCTAATCTGAAGGTGTGATATTGTCATATTAACTAAAGATGAAACAGTATCATAGCCCTGTAAAAAGCAAGCTTTGGGAAACGGAGTCATTCATGCATCCAGGACTACGGTCATGACAAATTCCAAAGAACCTGACCCTTGGCAGCTCAGTCCCACAGTACTATAACATTGCAAATAGCCATTTAGTGTTTTCAGGAGAAACAAATCCATGACATATGTCGGTTTGGATTTTGATTTTTTTGTGTGTGGTATAATATTTAATTTGTAAATTTGTTTTGGTTGTATTGGTTATAAGGAAGTTATATCTAGTTATATCTATCTATACTTCAAAAATAGTAAGTTAAAACACATTTAATTTGGCTCGGCGCCTGTGGCTCAACGGGCTAAGGCGCCAGCCACATACACCTGAGCTGGCGGGTTCGAATCCAGCCCGGACCTGCCAAACAACAATGACGGCTGCAACCAAAAAATGGCCAGGCTTTGTGGCGCCTGTAGTCCCAGCTACTTGGGAGGCGGAGGCAGGAGACTCGCTGGAGCCCAGAAATTGGAGGTTGCTGTGAGCTGTGATGCCACAGCACTCTATCCAGGGTGATAGCTTGAGGTTCTGTCTCAAAAAAAAAACACATTTAATTCAATAATGAAGAGTCCATGAGTTTTTGTCCTTTTAAATGGGTCCATTATCTTGTTATTCTTAGTTTGAGAAACATTTATAATAATGTATATGTTTTATGAGTCTTTTTAGGTGACCCAGAGCTTTTCATTTGCAGAATTCATTGATCTAGATATTATTATAGGGTTTTCAAATAACAAATTGAAAAAAGAGTGTACTGTGTGCTACCTTGGATTTGGAAACTATTGTACATTAAATCTCCTTTAGATATACACAAAGCCTTTTAGGGACTAAAAGACTCAGAGAAAAAAAAAAAGACTCAGAGAAATTCAACAGAAAAAAAATGGCGAATGTTGTTTCACTTGGTGTCTTCCAAGCTGATTTAAGCAAAGAACACCTCTATTGCAGCCACTACCAATACCCGGAGGAACAGTTTTCCTTGAATTATTAGTTTGTAAAACACTCATCTAGAACTGCGGCTAGAATAGGGTTATTCTATCCAACATTTTTGTGCCACAGGGACCCCTCTAGAAGTCTAGTGATGCCTCTGGACATCTTCTTAGAATAATGTATCAAAATGCAGTAAAAAATATAAAAGAATACATGGGAAGCAAATTAAATTCAAATGCAGTCTTCAAAAATAACTTTAAAACAAATTGAAAAACCCAACGGAGAGAGGGAGGAAAGGACAGAAAAAAATATTTAAAGAAATACTTGCCAATTCCCACATAGCATATGATTTCTTTATGTGAAGTATTTAGAATCAGCTCATTGATATAGACAGAAAGTACATTAGTGGCTGCTTGGGGTGGGGGTGGAGAGTAGTGAGGAGAATTGGGTATTAGTGGCTAAAATTAAAATGTTCTAAAATTGGGTGGCACTTGTGGCTCAATGAATAGGGCGCCGGCCCCATATACTGAAGGTGGTGGGTTCAAACCCAGCCTCGGCCGAACTGTAAAACAAAAAAATAGCCGGGCGTTGTGGCGGGTGCCCATAGTCCCAGCTACCCAGGAGCCTGAGGCAAGAGAATTACCTAAGCCCAGGAGTTGGAGGTTGCTGTGAGCTGTGTGACGCAACAGCACTCTACCGAAGGCGATAAAGTGAGACTCTGTCTCTACAAAAAAAAAAAAAAAAAAAGTTCTAAAATTGATTGTGGTAATGGATGCATGCCATCCACACATATAATAACATATATTTAATTGTACATTTTAAATGGATGATTTGTATGGTAAGTAAATCGTATCTCAATAAATCTGTCTAAAAACCTAATGACGAAAATTTCCTAATTACATTGAAAAATATAAATGCAAAGGTCCAAGAAGTCCAATGAATCCCAAGCAGAAGAAATATGTAGAAAGTGACACCAAGGCATATCATAATCCAATAGCTCAAACAATAGCTCTTGGGTAGAAACAACCCAAGGGTCCATCAAATGATGGATGGATAAACAAAATGTGGCATATACACACAACAGAATATTATTCAGACACAAAAAGAAATGATGCAGTGATACATCCCACAATGTCGACAAACCTTGAAAATATCATGCTAAGTGAAAGAAGGCAGTCTATATATTTTTATGATTTTATTCCATATTCCATTATGAAATATTCAGAATAGACAAATCCATGAGACAGAAAGCAGATTGGTGGTTTTCAGGGCTGGGTGAGGGGGAAACAGGGAGTGACTTCTTAATGGGGATGAGGTTTCCTTTTGGGGTGATAAAAATATTCTTTTTATTTTTTTATTAAATCATAGATGTATACATTAATGCAATCATGGGGTACAATGTACTGGTTTTATATACAATTTGAAATATTTTCATCAAACTGGTTAACATAGCCTTTGCAGCATTTTCTTAGTTATTGTGTTAAGACATTTATATTTTACACTTAGTAAATTTCACATGTACCTTTGTAAGATGCACCATAGGTGTGGTCCCACCAATTACTCTCCCTCCACCCATCCTCCCCCCTCCCCTCTCCTCCCTCTCCCCCCTCCCCTTCTTCTTGGGCTATAATTGGGTTATAGCCATCATATGAAAGCTATAAATTGATTTCATGATAAGGCTGAGTACATTGGATACTTTTTCTTCCATTCTTGAGATACTTTGCTAAGAAGAATATGTTCCAGCTCCATCCATGTGAACATGAAAGAGCTAAAGTCTCCATCTTTTTAAGGTTGCATAATATTCCATGGTGTACATATACCACAATTTATTAATCCATTCATGGGTCGATGGGCACTTGGGCCTCTTCCATGACTTAGCAATTATGAATTGGGCTGCAATAAATATTCGGGTACAAATGTGATTTTTGGTCTTCTGGATATATACATATCCATGATTTTTGGTCTTCTGGATATATACATATCCAAATAATACGAAGTATTATTTTTTCGAGATCTTTAAAGTATGACAGTGGAGCTTTAATAGGGATTTGCATTAAAAAAATATTCTGATACCAGAGTGGTGATAGTTGCACAGTATTGTGAAAGTACCAAATACATAGTACATAGTAGAGGAATTGTAGGATGGAATGGCAGGTCTATTTTTAAATCTCTAAGTAGTCTCCAAACATCCTTCCAAAAGGAATGTATTAGTTTGCATTCCCACCAGCAGTGCAGAAATGTTCCCTTTTCTCCACATCCATGCCAGCATCTTTGGTTTTGGGATTTTGTAGTGTGGGCTAATCTTACTGGAGTTAGATGATATCTCAAAGTAGTTTTGTTTTGCATTTCTCTGATGATTAAGGATGATGAGCATTTTTTCACATGTCTGTAGGCCATGCGCCTGTCTTCTTCAGAGAAGTTTCTCAAGTCCCTTGCCCACCCTGAAATGAGATCACTTGTTCTTTTCTTGCTAATACATTTGCGTTCTCCATGGATTCTGGTTATTAAACCTTTGTCGGAGACATAACCTGCAAATATTTTCTCCCATTTTGAGGGCTGTCTACTTGCTTTACTTACTATGTCCTTGGCTGGGCAGAAGATTTTTAGTTTGATCAGGTCCCAGTAATGTATTTTTGGTGTTGCTTCAATTGCCCAGGGAGTCCTCCTCATAAAATATTCTCCCAAGCTGATTTCTTCAAGTGTTTTCCCTGCACTTTGTTTTAGTATTTTTATAGTTTCATGTCTTAAGTTTAAATCTTTAATCCAGTGATTGTCTATCTTAGTTAATGGTGAAAGGTGGGGGTCCAGTTTTAGTCTTCTACAGGTTGCCAGCCAGATCACCCAGCACCATTTGTTAAATAGGGAATCTTTTCCCCACTAAATGTTTTTAATTGGCTTATCAAAGATCAAATAACGGTAAGTAGTTGGGTTCATCTCTTGGTTCTCTATTCTGTTCCAAACATCTACCTCTCTGTTTTTGTGCCAATACCATGCTGTTTTGATCACTATCGATTTATAGTATAGTCAGAGGTCTGGTACCGTGATTCCTCCTGCTTTGTTTTTATTTCTGAGGAATATCTTGGCTATTCAAGGTTTTTTCTGATTCCATATAAAACGAAGTATTATTTTTTTGAGATCTTTAAAGTATGACAGTGGAGCTTTAATAGGGATTTGCATTAAAAAAAAATTCTGATACCAGAGTGGTGATAGTTGCACAGTATTGTGAAAGTACCAAATATTGGTGAATTTGATGTTTGTGTATTTTATCATATTTATTTAAGCCATAATGAGATATAGTGCACATCTATTTAAATGGTTAAATTAAAAAGACTAAAAAATGGACCATACCACGTGTTGGTAAAGATGTTGAGGAACCAGAACTCTCTAACATACATCACTGATGGGTTTGTATGTTACAGTCATGTTGGAAAACAATTGGTGGTTTCTTTAAAAGTTAAACATACACCATCTACCATAGGATCCAGCCACTCCTCGCCCTTTCTCCCAAGAGAAATGAACTCACATGTGCACACAAAAATCTTGTACATAAATATTCATAACAACTTTATTAAAATAGACAAAAACGGGAAACAACCAAAGTCAGAGGAATGTATAGACCAATTTGGTATGTCCATATAATGAAATACTACTCTCCAGCTGGCTCGGCGCCTGTGGCTCAATGGACTAAGGTGCCAGCCACGTATACCTGAGCTGGCGGATTCCGGTTCAAATCCAGCCCGGGCCGCCAACCAACAATGACAGCTGCAGCCAAAAAAATGGCCGAGCATTGTGGCAGATGCCTGTAGTCCCAGCTACTTGGGAGGCGGAGGCAGGACACTCGCTTGAGCCCAGGAATTGAAGGTTGCTGTGAGCTGTGATTGCACAGCACTCTATCCAGGGTGACAGCTTGAGGCTCTGTCTCAAAAAAAAAAAAAATACTACTCAGCAATGTAAGAAGAATGAGCTACTGATACAAGCAACAATCCAATAACTCTCAAAAGAATTATACTGACTAGGAACAAGGCAGACAAAAAATGAGTACATACTATGTGTCTCCATTTACATAAAATTTTAGAAAAGGCAAACTAAGCCATGGTGACAAAAGCAGATCAGTGCTACCTGGTGACTAAGTGAGGGAGGTGGGAGGGGAAAAGAAAGAAGGATTTCTAAGGTACACAAGAAACTTTTGTACATTATGGATATATTCATTATCATGATTGCAATAAAGGTTTCACATTTGTGTACAACACATACCCAAACTTATCAAATTGCATACTTCACATATCATTTATTGATCCTTTTGTAGTTCATAAGTGTGATGATTGGGTTTTCATGTGCATGCATCAGATGTGCCTCCCACAAACCTTGTTACAAAGTCGGCACATTGCCTGTCTGACATGAAAAAATAAATAAATATGAGTTTACTGTATGTCAATTATATCTCAGTGAAGCTCTGAAAAACATTTATAAGTATATGTAATAAGAGATGTTTAGGGAAAACAATGTAAATCAAACTAATATTTTCCACTAGATTATGTAGTTATAATTTTTTTATCTTTAAAAATTTTAAATCTTGTTCCAAAAGTTGAAGTACATTTAAAAAACTGACTAAGCACTTAATGAATTATGTTCATTACTATGTTGGTCAGAAAAGGCTAGACTAAGCTACAGTAACAAATAAGTCAAATCCACGTGGCTTGTTACCATCATAACGATCAGCAATTGTTTCTGTTCTTGGTAGTTTCCCTGAGACCCAGTCTAGTAAAGCTCAAACACCCTGGAATATGTGGCCTCTTTAGTCAATGCAGCTGAAGAAGAGAGAATCAAAACCTCCAGCACCATCAATTCAATGCTCCAGCTCACAAGGGACAAATGCCACTTCTAATCACAAGACCATGCTTTACTTTAAGAGGACAATCAACATATTGAAACAGAACATACTCAGAATGAATGTGAACTCTCCCATGAACTAGAGGTTCTACTCAGAAAAGGTGGGAGCTTTGCAACTCCAGCCACCCTTAGAAGTCCCTTGTTCTCTCAATACATTCCTTGTATGGAGAGCCAAACTTCCAGATAACCCAGGGATATTTGGGTAGCAATTCTATTTGATTACAAAGTCTCTTAGCACCCTAGAAATCATCTCTTTCACACTTGCTGTGCATACTGTCCAGACACCTCCATCACTCACTCATTCTCCATCCTACCCTGGGCCCAGCTGTTGGGAGAAACCTGTCTGGTCGGCCCTACAACTCAAAGAGTCTTTAAAAAATGCCATGGGAACACTTGGAAGAAAGAGCAAAAAAGTTTTTTAAATGTTTTAAACTCTAACCCAGTCACTGCTTTGTCATCCAAATTTGTGTCTCCATCTTACAAGCTCTGAGGCTTAGCAGCTTTGTGGCCATAAGCAAATCCCTTCTCCTTTCTGAGGTTCAGTTTCCTCACCTGTAAAATGGGAATAATAAAGCCTGCCTCCCAGGATTGTTGTGAGAACTGGAATGAGATAATGTCTATGGAAATGCTTTGTAAACTGCAAGTTATCAACGCCATCAGCATCATCATGGTTGTCTTGTACTGTCTAGAAGGGCAGCCCCAGGGATGTTGAAGGCCCACAGGAGAGAGAGGCTCCTAGCCCGACCCTCTGACTCTGCTGGAGTCAGGGCCTCTCTCTAATTAACTCTTCCTGGCAGAAGTTTCTCACTGGACATGTTTGCCTACCAGTGAAAAGCCAGGTGAGGCTTCCAGGGGCCGCCCACCAGCCCTGACAAACCAGGGAGGAATGATGATTCACCAGCCTCTAACAGCCTTGCTGACAGGCGTCTTGGCCCAGCCCAGGCTGGAGAGGGCTGCCCAAGGTGCAGCGGGGCCATTTGACTCTTTAGAAGAAAGAAAGAAAGAAAGAAAGAGGGGAAAACAAAGGAGAGATAAAGAAAAAGAAAGAAAGGCATAAAAAGGGAAAAGAAGTGAAGAAACAAAAAGCGGGATGTGGCTGGAGGACACAGGAAGTTTTTTAATGAGTATATAGTTTGTTTTGCAAGATGAAAAAGTTCTCGAGATCTGTTGCACAACGTGACTATGGTTAACACTATTGAACACTTAAAAATGATTACGATGGTAGATCTTATGTGATGTGTTTTCCACCACAATTAAAAATTTTAGAAATCTGAAAAGAAATTTTTTAAAAATTTGGCTCGGTACCCATATCACAGTGGTTACGGCACCGCCTGCATACACCGAGGGTGGCAGGTTCAAACCTGGCCTGGGCCAGCTAAACAATAATGACAACTCTAACAAAAAAATAGCTGGGCGTTGTGGCAGGCATCTGTAGTCCCAGCCACTTGGGAGGCTGAGGCAAGAGAATCACTTAAGCCCAAGAGTTGGAGGTTGCTGTGAGCTGTGTGATGCCAAGGCTTTCTACCAAGGGCAACCCAGTGACACTCGGTCTCAAAAAAAAAAAAAAAATTTACAAATTTATTTTTAAAAAAAAATGAAAAAGGGAAGGAGAGAAGGAAAGGGGGAAGGAGAGAGAAAGGAGAAATAAAGGACAGAGAAAGGAAGGAAGAAGGAAGGAAGGAAGAGAAAAGAGGAGGAGAGAAACAGAAGGGAGAGAAGAAAGGAAAAGAATGACGTAAAGAAAAGAAAAACTAAAGAAAGCGTATGAGAGGTGAGGGAAAAATAGGTGTGAAAAAGGAAAAAGAAGTGACGGAAGTGCTCGGCACCTGTGGCTCAACGGGCTAAGGCGCCAGCCACGTACATCTGAGCTGGCGGGTTCGAATCCAACCCGGGCCCGCCAAACAACAATGACGGCTGCAACCAAAAAACGGCCGGGCGTTGTGGCGGGCACCTGTAGTCCCAGCTACTTGGGAGGCAGAGGCAGGAGACTCGCTTGAGCCCAGGAATTGGAGGTTGCTGTGAGCTGTGATGCCTCAGCACTCCATCCAGGGTGACAGCTTGAGGCTCTGTCTCAAAAATAAAAAAAGAAGAAGTGATGGAAGAAGGGAAGAAAGGAAGATAAGATAGAAAAAGAAAAGACAAGGAAAAAGAAAACAGACAACACTTTCCAGCAGATGGTACCCCACCACTCCCTCCTCCAGTCCCGCCCTAGGCGTAGGGGGCGGGGAGGCCTCGGGGCGGAGCTGAGCGTGCGACGTCACCGCGTCGTCGCCCCGCCCCTGCCGGCGTCCGGCCCTTGTGAAATCGAGCGCTGTGCAGGTGGCCTCTCGGCCGGCGGGTACCGCTCTCCTTGGGTGGCTGCGAGTCCCCTGGCCTTTGGCCTTCTGCCCGCCTATCCCCGGCGGCGGGAGGCGATAATTGCCGAGAGACGCGGCGTTTATCTGGGCCGGTTGTGCAAGGCGCGCGGGAGGGAGGGCCGCGGGCGGCGGCTCTCACGTCTCAGCGGCCAGGCATGCGCGCGGGGGCGAGGGCGGGCCGGGGTCCTCGGGGCGCCTGCGGCTGTTCCCGCCCGAGACGCCGCCTCCCTCGGCAGGAAAGCACCAGCCGCTTGACTGCGCGGTCAGAGACCGGGTTCTGCGGGAGACCCGAGTTCTCAGCTCCCTGGCCCTGCCACCTGCTAGGCTGCGTGATGTCGAACAAGTGCCACGCTTGCTTCTGAGCCCCAGGTTCCTCCGCTGTGTATTAGGAGTAAAATCACCACCGCTTGTGCTTGTGAGGATAAGAAATAATGCCGGTGAGGCCTGGAGCTGCCAGGCACACTTTAGGTGAATAGTGACCACGCTAAAATTCTACGTGCCAGGCTCATCGCCTGCTCCACACACTGCCAATCAAAACCCGGTTGCACGGCAGGGTGCGGTGGCTCGTGCCTCTAATTCTATCACTTTGGGAGGACTGCTTGAGGCCGGGAAATTGAGACCAGCCTGAGCAAGAGCAAGACTCCGTCTTTACAAAAAGTAGAAAAATTGGCCGGCGTGGTGGCGGGAAGCTGAGGCAGGAGGGTCCTGAGCCCAGCAGTTTTAAGAGCTGTGATGACGCCACTGCACTCCAAACCAGGGACACAGCGAGGGAAGAAAAAAGAAAGAAAAAAAACAGGGTCCACGTTTTGTTTTGTGCTGGCGCTGACGTGCTGGATTACTTTAGGGACGACTTTGCCTGCACTCTGTGGTTTTCAGTTTCCTCTTCAGAAATTGGAGGATGCTGCTAGCCATCATCTTGGATGATGGCCGTGTACCAGCTGTCCTCAAGGAAGGATGAGCACAAGCTGGGTTCAGGTATGGCCAGTCGTGCCACCCACTTGAAGCCTGTCCTTGGGTCCTAGTCTTTGGAGTAGCTGTTGGTGGGGGAGGGAAGGGACAGAGAATCCTGAGCTGCAAGAAAGGACATGGCCACTTAGAAGCTAACAGGGAAAACACTAGGGCCATGTCAGTGTACACCACCTGGAGCCCAGCCCAGCCCTTCCCTATAGGACAAGGCCACACCAACGCACACATATCTGCGTGTGTGGGACTTGAGACACACCCACACACCCCACACCCCCGACCTTAAGGAACATACACCCATCACCCTCTAATACTAAGAGCCAGGGGCTACCTTTAGCAGAAAAGGAGCTGTTAGCTCTTTTCTACCCCCCCACCAGAGCCCCCCCAGGAACCCTACCTGAGCTTTTGTAACTGCTGTGTATGGAGGTTCCAGGAATGAATGTCCCCCCTCTCCCAGGTTCTCTGCAGTGGATTTTCCTGGAACAAATGAGCGGTATTGGGATCTTATGCATGCTGACCCTGGCCTGGCTCCATTTAGATCTGGGGTGGCTGCCTGAGGTGCAGCCTCATTCTATGCACCAACACTTTGAGCTCATAGCACTCACTGCTGCCATAGTTCAGGGGCTTTGGGAAGGAAGCAGAACTGAGCACCTGCTCAGGCTCAAGTCTTGGGTGACCAAAGAGGGTTGCCATAGCGGCACTCCTTGGATCTCTACTTTCCTTCTTCCCTTTTTTAACCTTGAAAAATAAAGTTATGCAGGACAAAAAATAACAAAGAATAAACAACCCATCACTCAAAATGAAAAAAAAAATCAAAGTATGATAGTCTCCACCAATATGTTGGGAGGATTAAACGAGGTGGCCCTTGAAAAAGTGACAGACATACCTGCATCATGCTCAGCTAACCGCTGTCCTCCTTGGAAAATTTCGTTCCCTTGCTTCCATGATAACCGGTGTTCCTAGTTTTCTTCCTGCCTCTCTGGCTGCTCCTTCCCAGTCCTTCTGTAGGTTCTTCCTCCTTTATCCATTCCTGAAGAGTTGGTTTTCCTTGCAGCTTTCTCTTAGGCATCCTGCCTTCCTTGGTGAGGGATGACTCTTGACTCTCTAAGACATCAGGTCCCAGAAGCCATGTGCAGCCTAGACCTCTCTTCTGTAAATCCACCTGTTCACAGGCCATCTCTACTCAGATGGGTCCCGCCATCACATTAAACATGTCCCAAGCTGAAACATTGTCTTCCTATCCCCACAGGGTGTCCTCTAGGTTCTGTGTTCTCCCCAAGTCAGAGAGAACCCTGAGAGCCATCCTTAAGGCTTCCCTCCATCCATCCTCCTACTGTCAAAACAGTTGCTGTGCCCAGTCCTTTCTACATCGCTAATGTCCCTTCAATCTTTTCTATTTCCATTGTCAGTGTCCCTGTATTGGCCACTTTCGTGTTGCTCACTTGAAGACAGGTTAGGACCTCCTAACCTGTCACTTTATCTCTAGTCTCGCTGCTCCAGTCCATTCTCTACAGCAGAGCCTGAGTAATCTTTCTAAAATACAAATCTCATCATGTCACTCTGCTTTGATCTGCATGTTTTTGTTCCCCCCATTCATATGTTAAAATCCCAACACCCGGAGCAATGGCATTAGGAGATGGGGCCTTTTGGAAGGTGATTAGTCCCCTTGTGAAATAGGCCCAAGGGAGCTTACTCCTGTTTTCACCAGTGAGGATACAGCCAGGTGTTGCCTATGACCCAGGAAACGATCCCCCACTAGACAGCAAATCTGCTAGTGCCTTGCTCCTGGAATTCCCAGTTTCCAAAAATGTAAGGAACAAAGTTCATGATATTTTGTTTTAACAGACACATGAGCTAATACATACTCCACATCTGTTTCCTACTTACCTCTCCAATTCCTTTTCTGTTCTACCCATACAGAACTTTTCTGTTCTGATTGTGCCATGCCTCTGAACCTTCTCACATGCTGTTCCCTCTGTAGAGATGCTTCTATTCCCTCTTTGTCTCACTTCTACTTGTCCTACAAATTCTCTACCTAGACACTTCTTTTGCATAGCTTTCCCTGACCTCCCCAACCTGACTAACTTAGGTACCATCTCTTGTTTGCTCTCAATATAGGAATATGTGAGTTCTCAGGGTGGTTTTTTTGTTTTTGTTTTTTATTGTTGGAGATTCATTGAGGGTACAAGAAACCAGGTTGTCTCATGGTGATTTTTTTTTTTTGGAGACAAGACTCTCACTTTGTCGCCCTCAGTAGAGTGCTATGGTGTCACAGCTCACGACAACCTCCAGCTTTTGGGCTTAGCCAATTCTCTTCCCTCAGCCTCTGGAGTAACTGGGACTACAGGCACCCACCACAACGCCCAGCTATGTTTTTGTTGCAGTTTGGCCAGAGCCGGGTGCAAACCCACCACCTTCAGTATATGGGGCCAGCGCCCTACTCACTGAGCCACAGGTGCCGCCCTCTCATGGTGTTTTTTTAAAGACAGACTTGATACAGACTTTCTAGAGAGCAAAAAGAAATATGTATCAAAGTCCTTAAATATGTCCATATCCTTTAGCCAGCAATTCCTCTTTTGAGACATTTAGGAAAAACTTAAAGATATGCTCAAATAGTTAAGAACACTGATATTCATCAATGCAAAAAATGGAAACCAAAAGGTCCAGTAAGAGCCTGGTTAAATAAATTATATTATGCCCATACAATGGAATATTTGCAGCCATTAAAAATGTAAAAATTTATATAATGTAAGGGAAATCATTCACAATATAATGTTAGGTAGAGAAAGCGGGTTACAGGCGGCGCCTGTGGCTCAAAGGAGTAGGGTGCCGGCCCCATATGCCGGAGGTGGTGGGTTCAAACCCAGCCCCAGCCAAAAACTGCAAAAAAAGAAAAAAAGAAAGAAAAGAAAGCGGGTTACAAAATATTAGGTGTATATTAGGTATTTTTTTTATTAAAATTTAAATAGAAGTTTCTGGAAGGACAGATGTCAAAATTTTAATAGTAATCATCTCTGGGTGGTGGGATTATAGGAGATTTTAATTTTGTTCATTTAGCTTATCTGCGTCTTCTGTGTTTACTCTCTAATTTTGTAATTTTTTTTAAATAAAATAAATGTTTGTTGACAATGGGATTTTTATCCACAGGCCTGAGGCAATGCGGCTAGGTTTGTTGGGCCTCTGGAACTCCTTGCCAGCTTGAAAGGAGAGAAACCTAGAGGCCAGGACAAAAATCCCTTTCACTTGTACCTGATTCAAATACAGAGATGTCAGCAGGAAAAAAAAAATTCTCCTTTGGTAGAAAGGGCAACTGGAAGAATTTTCATTCACTGAAGTACTTAGCTTGTGGGTTTCTAGACTGGTAGTTTTCATCAAGGAGGTCTTCAAATACCACCCCCTCATCTTAGGATTGGGGAACTGGAAACCCAAAGATGACTGATAACTTGTCAAACTGCCAGAGGGCACAGGAGGGCAATGGCAGAGCTAAAACTTGAGCTTGTTTCCCCATGTCCTGGTCCTTGCTCATTCTGATGTATGTTCCGACCCATTGCAGCAATTGACTCTTAAGACTCCACACATGCGTGTGGGTGCCACTGAAACAGGAAGTCTACTAGTTTTTCATCCAAAATCCATACATCCAGAAAGCAGATCAAGCTTGGACTCACTTGCCTCCTCACCATGGAGATATCTCAAGCTAATCCTTGAGAGAGGCAGATCAGGGTAAGTCCCCCCAAGCTCTCCTCTAAAGAGGAATATTCAGCTCTGTAGCATTTACATTCCAAACGCCACTATTTCCTGTAAAGAGCTTCTTCCATGCTAACCATTTTTTTCATAAGTTATTCTCTTTTTATTGTATTTTTATATTTTTATTTTATTCTCCCAACAGCTCTACAATGTAGGTATTCATGTCCTTTTGCCCTATGAGGAAACGGAGATTTGAGGAGGTTACATAACTTTCTCAAGTCACAGCAGTAAGTGGCAGAGCCAGTATTCAAACTTCCATTCTCAGGAGACCCCACCCTGCACCAGTATTCCCTGCTCTAACCTGCCATGACAGAGAAGGTGTCCTTTTTTATATTCTGTAGAAAGGCATTTGAGACTCACAGGAAATGGGAGCCAAAGTGACCTAGGAAGTCTTCATCATGTTTTCTTCTGTTCTTCAAATAAACCATGTAGTACAGCATGGTTAAACCATGAACTCTGGACAAAGGACCTGGATTTAAACCCTGGCTCCACCAATTACTAATTGTGCAACTTTGGGTAAGTTACTTTACCTCTCTGCACCCCAGATTCCTTATCTGTAAGGAGTGGATAATAATAGTACTTCAGTTACAGAAAGGTTAAGAGGATAAAATGATTCACAACATGAAAGTATATAAAACACTGCTTGACACATAGTAAGCTCTCTATAAATGGAGAGATTACCATTACAATCATCATCATTGTCACTACACTATTACTCCTACTCCTAAGAGTTTGTGACACACCAGGTCTTAAGATAGTAAATAGGAAGATATGGACATTGTCCTCTCCTCAAGAAATTTGTTCTCCAGGAGGGTGCAGAAACCATATACATTTACAATTTAATAACTTGGTAAATGCAAAAGCAGAGTTAAGTGTGGACACTCCATATAGTGGACATGACTTATCCAAGGGAGCAGACAGGTTAGAAATTGAACATGGCAATCCTGCACCTCTTTCTGTTCTACCTCATCAACTGGGAATTTGTCAATGGACTGCACATATAAGTGTGACGCAGAGTCTTTCCATGTGGCACCAGAAAGAGGTTTCTAATTCTGTAGCCGCCCAAGGTCAAGGTGTTATTAAAGCATAGAGACAGTCAGTGAACATTTGTTGAATAAGTCAGTGAATCAAAGGCATTGGTGAGAGTCAGCCAACTTTTTCCCAGCTCCCACTTCTCCAGAATGTAGACACAAGGCAGTGGCAGAACAAAGTCCTACATGATCTTTAGGGGACACTTAGTTCCTTCTCTTCAAGCTCAAAAAGGTGGTTCATCAGGCATCACCATTCACTAGCTCCTTCTGTGCCAAAGCTGTTTCTGATGCCCTCAAGGGAAATTTTTAGCTCACTCAATTCAGTCACTTCCACAATTACCTGATTTGTATGTGCCCAACTCTGTAGAGAGGCAAGTGAATCAGCCATAATCCTTGCCCTCAGGGAGCTCAAATTCCAGCAGAATAAAAGGACAAATTACTGTCCTGCAAAATAGAAATTGAATGGGACCCAAACAAAGGGACAGACCAAAGACAACTGGAATCCAGATAGTGAGAGCTTTCACAGATAGTGTGGTAGACTGAATAATGGCACCAAAGATAGCCACCTCCTAATCCCTGGAAGCTATGCATATGACCTTATACGGCAAAAAGAGTTCTGCAGGTATGATTGAATTAAGGATTCTCGTGTAGAGAGAATATTCTGGATTATCCAGGTGAATCCTAAATGTAATCATTTGTTTTAGCAGCCATATATCTACTACAGACAGATTGCCAACTATATGCTAAAAACCTTGATAGGTATCAAACATGAGCGCTGGTCAGACTGCCTGGGTTCAGATTCTAGCTCCACCACTTTCCATCTGTGCAACTTGAGTCAACTGACCTTTGTGGGCTTCAGTTCCCTCATTTATAGAACAGAAATAATATCCTCCCCCAAGGGATGATGTGTAGGAGATGTTTTAGATTCTCACTGTTATTTGGTTCTCCTTTCCTTCCTGGGTGTTTAGGAGTCTATACTTCCTGCTCCCCTCCAGTAAGGAGGCACCACATGGCTAGTTCTGGCCCATGAAACATAAGCAGTGAAAAGCCCCAGTGGGACCTGGAACACATGACCCCTGACTTCCACCCCAAATATCTGTAGGCACGTCACAAACTGTCTCAGGCTAAGTGACATGATGAACCTCTCCATGTCCCTGGAACACATGACCACTGACTTCCACCCCAAATATCTGTAGGCATGTCACAAACTGTCTCAGGCTAAGTGACATGATGAACCTCTCCATGTCCCTGCAACACTCGCCCACTTGAGCTTCATGTGACAAATGAGCAGTAAACAAGAGAGGTGCAGAGAAGAGATTTAAAAGGCTTCCTGGGGACAGTGTGAGCACACAGGGTGTGCACAGCACCATCACAGGGGTAAGAAGGGGGAGGCAGCACCAGGATGAACTTCATGGTTATAAGCACTAATTAATATAATTAATTATGGCTGGCAAATGATACTGGGTTTCCATCCGAAGTTTCTTTTTAAAATAAGTGTATGTTTTTAAAAGTGAATTGATTTAAAGAAAAAGATATTGATTGGTCTGTTAGGTCGTTTGTTGATATGTCAAAAATTATAAAGGAGGAATAAAAAGACTAAAATCACAGAGAACTTCCTTAGAACAAGGAGGGAACAAGGGCTTTGGAGTCAAGCCAGGGTTTGAATCCAGTTCCTCCACTTGCTAGCAGTGTGACCTCGTTACTCAAAGCTCTCTGAGATTGTTTCCTCATTACTTTTTAATGGAGATCATTATCCAAACCTCGTAGGTAAGGATTATAACTTACTTTCACCACTGCTGACCTTCTGTGCTTCCTCCTTATTGTAACCTGTGGATCTTGACCCAGTTTGAAAAGATTGGAGGCCAATCCAAATCACATTCCCAGAAGGTCTGGCCAGGCTCTGTGGGACAGAGTGCAGTAGGAGCAGTTTCCTGTCTTCCGGGAGCTCGCAACCAAAGGAGGCCACAGACTCCAAGATGTGCAGCCAAAGCGCCACCGGAGACAGGTAGATACATGGTGGCACAGAGGCCCTGAGATGAATCTGAGGACACCCCTGGGTGCCAGAGGTGCATCTTGAGGCATGAGTGAGATCTCAGCAGGCAGCTGAGGGCAGGGAATTCATAGCAGGTCCTCACTCTCTGAGCCTCAGTTTCCTCTTTGGCAAAGTACAATTAATGTTACCTTCTTCTTGCCGAGGATTAAGTAAGATAAAGCATAGGAAGCACCTCCCAGAGTGCCAAGTTCATGTGAGGCCTGCACAAATGAAGGCAATTACTTTACTATTATGCTGGATAAGAAGGCCCCAGTGGGTGGCCCCTTCTGTAATGGAACGATCTTCTTCTCTTTCCTCATGACTCACCTCCAGGGGATTGCCCATGAACAGAGATATCCCAGGCTCCTGGGCAAGTGGGAACTGTCAAGCTCCCTGAAGAAAGGCTCTTAAGAGTGGGAAAATAATTTTTCCCCTGGTCAGAATTGGACCTTGGGTCCTGATTTCTACCATCTAAGGAGAGAAAAACCATGCCTGTGAGCCAGCTCCATACCCTCTCAGTCTCCACTCAGGAGCCTGCTGTTTGGGACCCCAGAGAGACCACCTGTTGGGAAGAAGCAGGAGACCAAGGTTTCAATCTACCTATTTGCTGCCTGACAGGCACCATGTGGCTAATTCTCCTTTCAGGCTGTATTGGCCTACTGCTCGATAGAAGTGCACTGACCATCAGAAAACGAGCAGGCTAGCACAGACCAGAGCATATAGTGGTGCTCAGTAAGCGGTTGAGGAATCTCACACAGAGACCAGATGCCCTTCCAAATGAGGGCAGCTATCCACTGAAAAGTTCTCGTCACCCCAAGCTGCTACAGACTAGAGGTTCATTCTCATGCCTGCTGACAGTGGTAACAATATAGTAATTTGTTTTTAAAACCTTGAGTATACAGCTGTGATCTGTCATGCCCCCATCTCACAGGAGTGCTACAGCATCCCATCCACTTGTTTTGAATTTGTCCTTATTCCCCCTCACCTGGCTCTGAAAACCATGATGACTCACAGTTTCAAGATTAACATTCCTTCTTCAACCCCAGATGGCTGAATTGCCTGAACTAGTTGGAGAAGAACACTCCAAATACAATCAGAGCTCCTTGAGAGTAAAATAGTTCCGTGGGAGGACATATTTACCCTGAATTGGCAAGGGCCACTTCTAGCCTCAGAAAGATAACAATTTTTTGGCTCAGCGCCTGTGGCTCAAACAGCTAAGGCGCCAGCCACATACACCTGAGCTGGCAGGTTCGAATCCAGCTCAGCCCGCCAAACAACAATGACGGCTGCAACCAAAAAATAGCCGGGAGTTATGGCAGGCGCCTGTAGTCCCAGCTACTTGGGAGGCGGAGGAGGAAGACTCACTTGAGCCCAGGAGTTGGAGGTTGCTGTGAGCTGTGATGCCACGGCACTCTATCCAGGGTGACAGCTTGGGGCTCTGTCTCAAAAAAAAAAAAGATACCAACTTTTTCTCTCTTGCCTTGGCACCAGATTCATTGGTATCTCTAGGAAGGAAAAAGGTTGACAATCGCTTGTATGGTCAATAGAAAATATTTCCATAGATGGCATAAGCATTAAACATCTCCTGCTTCAGCTCTTGGACCCCAGCTTCAGGCCTACCGCAAATTAAGTGTCGACTGCGTTTCTATTATGATGTCCAGAACTGTGCTAACCAGGGAAGGGGCAGGCAGCAGAGACATATAAGTTATTGGTTTTTTTATATGACATAAAATTTGCCATTTTCACCATGTTTCAGCATGCAATTCAGTGGCATTAGTTACATTTACAGTGTTGTACAATCACCACCACTTCTAGTCCCCAGATTTTTTTCATCACTCCAAACAGAAACTGTGTAGCCATTAAACAGTAACTCCATTCCCCTAGTCTCCTTTCCCTGGTAAACGCTAATCTACTTTCCATCTGCATGAATTTGTCTATTCTAGGTATTTTAGAGACATGGACTCATACAATATTTGTCTTTTTGTGTCTGGCTTCTTTCGCTTAGCATAACATTTTCAGTGTTCACCATACTGTAGCATACGTCAGAATGTCATTCCCTTTCATGGCTAATAATAATATGCCACAGTTTGTTTACTCATCTGCTGCCAGACACGTGGGTTGTTTTCACCTTTTAGCTAGTTTTGAATAGCAGTACTATAAACATTCTTGTACAGTGTTTGTCTGAATTCTTCTTTCCATGACTTGAGGTATATATCTAGGGGTGGAATTTGTTGGGTCATATGGTGACTGTATGTTTAACTTTTTGAGGAACTGCCAGGTGGTTTTCAACAGCATCAGTACCATTTTATATTTTCACTAGCAGTGCCTGAGGTTTCTGACTTCTCTACACCATCCCCCACACTCATCATTTTATTACCCTTCTGAGTAGGTGTGAAATGGTCTTACACTGTGGTTTTTGTTTGCATTTTCAGAATGACTAATACACTGAGCTTCTTTTCATGTGCTTTCACATGCTTATTGGCTATTAGTTTCTTTGGAGCGTGTCTATTGAAGTCCTTTGTCCATTTTTAATTGGGTTGTTTCAATTTTGTTGTTGTTGTTCAGTTATAAGAGTTCTTTAGGGCAGCACCTGTGGCTCAAAGGAATAGGGCGCTGGCCCCATATACCAGAGGTGGTGGGTTCAAACCCAGCCCTGGCCAAAAACTACAAAAAAAAAAAAAGAGTTCTTTACACATTCTTATCAGATGTATGATTTGAAAATATTTTCTCCCATTGCGTGAACTGCCTTTTTACTTTCTTGATAATGTCCTTTGGTGCACACATACTTTTTTAATTTTAAGAAAGTCCCAGCTTGGCGCCTGTGGCTCAAGTGGCTAAGGCACCAGCCAGATACACCTGAGCTGGTGGGTTCAAATCCAGCCCGGACCCGCCAAACAACGATGACGGCTGCAACCAAAAAAATAGCTGGGCGTTGTGGCAGGCGCCTGTAGTCCCAGCCACTTGGGAGGCGGAGGCAGGAGAATCGCTTGAGCCCAGAAGTTGGAGGTTTCTGTGAGCTATGATGCCATATCACTCTACCCAGGGTGACAGCTTGAAGCTCTGTCTCAAAAAAAAAAATAAAGTCCAATCTATTTTTGTTGTTTCCTATGCATTTTTTTTTTTTTTT
>CAUYRH010022920.1:0-15756 GCA_963574655.1 Perodicticus potto | reverse complement strand
CTGTCATGCATGAAAAGGGGAGGTCTCTACTTCTCAAGCCTTCTGTCAGTCACATCATTATTCAATGATATGCGCCTGTTCCCCGAATGATTTTTGTATCTGTGAGCAGCTTTTCTTGGTACATTATGTCACAGGCTGCCTGAAAATATTCAGATATCTCTCAGCTTTCACTGCAACAGCTTCTCTGTGCCTCCTGCCAAGGTAGTTATTTCAAAGATTCAGAAGAGACCAGTTGTTGTACCCGAGACGACAGCGTCTGCCCTGTCCTCCATTTACAGAGCACCTTCGTGGACACAGCAGTCAGTGCCGTGCGCCGTGTGGGCAGCACTGGATGAGGGTCCCTGCCTGTGGGAGGAGAGGCCCTCAGGTGAAGGAAGTGTCCTGGAGCCACAGGCAAACAGACCACTCCTTGCTTTATTGCTCTGTCACGCTGGGTTTACATTTCTCTTCTGGTGCCTGATCTTTTGGGTTCTGATCAGGACTTATCAGTGGCCAGATCAGTTTCTTTAAATAGGGACTGAGTCAGATTCATCTCTGCTGTGACCTCACGTGTCCTCCAGTGGTGATCACAGCTTCACAGTAGTGATCACCTTCGGATAAATTTGTATGAGTGTTATATATATTTTTAAAAGCTTGCATAATAGTTCTACTAGTTGGAGTTCAACCTGTTTGTGCCACAGTCACCAGGGTGCCAGGCTGTGGTCCTCCCCTTGGTGTAGGCCACAGGGTGACCAAAGCAGAGCCGCAGGCCCCTGCCTGGAGGAGCTGCCCCACTCAGGGGGGTGGGGTTGAGACTTTGGGACAGAAAGATGCCCCAGAGTTTGTGTTGACAGAGTAATTTTCCTGTCTCCAGGACCAGTAATTTTGGAGATGAGGAAAATGTGGGATATTAGCTCAAGTCACAGTGAGAGTCCTCTTCCTGCCTAGTATCTGTCTGGTGGGAAGTGGGATCTCTGTTGCTTCAACAAGTGGGCTGGAAGACATGCACTTGTGACAGCTTCCGAAGGGGCCCTGCTCCATCTGTCCACCCTCCCCTGCACAGACTGTACAGAGGAGGGTTTGCAGACAAGCATCAGGGCTGGCTGCTCAGCCAGACCCTCTCTCCTGTGCTGCCACCGCCACTGTGCTGGAGCTCTCTGCCCAGGAGGGGGTGTCTGGGCTCCCTCACTGCTGTCACCGAGGCCATTTGTTACAGGTTTGTCCACTTCCTGCATCCTCCTTCCCTTACAACGTGCACATTCGTGTCTTCTTGACTCACTGCTGAGAGGTTGCAGACCTCGACCCTGTGTCATCTGAGCATCATTCAGAAACATTCTTGTGATCTGTGAATTGTTCCCCGACTGTGCTCATCCAGGGCAGTCTTAGAGGTCCTGTGCTGACAGGGGTGGGATGGGGAGGGACAGTCCATTAAAATCTGAAGACCCAAGACTTTCCGAAGCTGCGAAGCTGCGACAGCAGGCTAGCAAGCCACAAAGCATTGTGAGCTGAATGGATGTCTTAATAAGCTTTTAGATGTGATTTGGCCGACGTCATTCACAGAGGAGGCGAAAAGAAAAAGCCAGCAAGCATCGTAACGTGAATCACTGCAGACCCACTGGGAGTGACAGCCCCAGGAAGCTAATGATCTCTCCAGAAAAGAACTGACTGCAGCTACCCAGAAACTGAACACCATGTAGGGAGGACAGCCCCAGATGTGAGTACCACCTCTTCCACACGGGGTCTGGGGCAGTGGGAGCAAAGCTCCTCTCCAGGGTGCCTGTTGGTGTCTCTGGGTGGGTTGTGTGTAATGCCTGGCCAAGACTTCTGTTTGCGGGTCTCTTTTAGAATATTTTGCTTGTCAGGAGACCAAATGTTATGGCTTTAGGATATTGGCAAATTCTCCAAAGTATAGAGGAGTTTGTTGTAAATCCCCAAGAAAACAGCAAAAGCAAACCTCATGGACTTTTTTCTGTAAAAAAAAACAAACAAACAAAACCCAGATCACATCACAGACCAAGTAGCTTTGTGACCCTCTGGTATTTGTGATGAGAAACAAAAGAACTGTCAGATTTGTCAGATTGGAGAGCAGTGAGGACAGGGCGTGGGGCTGAGGAAGGAGGGAAATCTTTCTTCGGAAGCTAATCCCTTTCTGGCTGTGCTTTGCACACTGATGCTCATGTATTTATATCCATCTTGCTTAAAGAATGGGCAGCATGTTTGCATTTAAGGTTTTTCTATAGATGCTTTGAAAAATGAGCATTGTGACAAAGAGGGATGTGACTGATGGGCTTGGGGCAGAAGAGAGTCCTCGCTGCCAGCAACAGGAATTATCTGGAACAACAGCTGCTGCACGGCAGAGAAGGCTCAGGTATAGGGAGGGGACGAGCTGCTATGGTCAGGGTGGCCAGCAGGTTGGCAGTGAAGTTTACCTGGTGATCGCACATTGGTTGCCACTCCGCTACCCCCTGTCCACTGTCAGGGGTTCTCTGTCCCTCTCCCCCCTCTCCCACTATGTCTCTACCTGGCCTGGTCGGTCAGTTCAGGGGCATTGGATGAAAAGCAGAATATCCTCTCTCCAAAGGATAGGGATCATTGTCTTAAACGGGAGGTAACACTTTAGGACAGTGATCGTGACAGGGTGGAGATTGGTGTCTTTCCTGAGCCTTCACCCACACCCAAGGCTGAGGGTGCAGAAGGAACAGACGGAAGCAGCTCCCTCCTACCTGCCCGCGTATAGAGCAATGTCAGGTGAATGATATAGACCAGGCCCCGCAGGGAGGCTGTCGCTGGGCTCATGTGGAGAATGAGCCTGAGATATCTGAGCACAAGGAGTGGTGTTAGCAGCAGACCAGGTGTTGCAAACCTGACATTCGGTCCCTGATCTTGGAGGCAGTTTTCTGAGTGGCTCTGATGGAGGAAATACCCAAATCCTGTGGGAGGGGCCTGTTCTAGGGCTGTCGTGTGGGTGTTTTGGGCGGGGTGGAGGATGAGCAGCATTACCAAGTATCTATAACTGAAAAGGAAAGAATAAAATGACGTTTCTGCTTGGCCAACATTTTCTTGCCACTGTAGTATTTTTCTATCTTCAGCAAAAAAAGGACAAGTTATGTGGGCTGATGTTGCAGAGAGCTGTTTGCCAAAGATAATAATCTGAACAAGGCTGTGGCAGTAGCATGAAGCTGTGACTTTCGTCTCAGAATCTGAGATCTCCGAATTTGTTGCTTGGGACAGGAGGGTGGGAGGAGAGTGACCGTTAGGTGAGGAGGCCGGACAGCGCTCCTGGCCTAGAGCTTCTCATCTCAGCTGACGGGCTTCCCGAGGCTGTAGCGAAGAGGTCGCCAACCTCAGGAGCTGAGCTGTGGAGTGAAATAAGTACAGTTTTAGCTGTGATGACATTTGTTTGGACTGGGCCATTCATTCTACTTGACGTATTCAAATACCTATGGTAAGGAAGATTCTGGAATGAAAGGTCAAGGATTGAATCAAATGTATAAAGGTAACAAATGGGGAGAAGAAGGGAAGAATGTGGTGTGGCAAGGTGAGGCTAATACTCCCTATTTTCCTACCTTTTAGGCTGGAGCGATTTCACAGTATTTGGGCAGACAGAGCAAAAGCTCAGCATCCTTGGTTTGAATGTGTCACAGATCACCTGAATGAGAAGGGGCAACACTCCCTGTGTTTATATATAAAGCAAACTGCAAATAACCTGCCACTCTGGGAAGCAGAAAGCCCAAGGTGCAGTCATTCAGTGTGACTGTGAGGATCTTCAGGTTTTTCTTTTTGTTTTTTGTTTTTGTCTGGGGCCAGGTTTGAACCTGCCACCTCCGGTATATGGGGCCAGCGCCCTACTACTTTGTGCTGTAGGCGCTGCCCACCGTGAGGATCTTCAGAGGCGTTTCAGCTCCCTTTCTCTCAGTTTTGGGTCTCAACTGTGTTCTTCTGTTGGCTAATTCATTTAAGAACTATTTCTGGCACATCCCAGGGATCCATGACCATGACTAACTGAGGGGCCCCTGCTTTGGAGTATACCCTTCTGATTTGTTGTATGTTTTCTTTTCTTTTTTTTTTTCTTCAGACAGGCTATTGCTCTGTTGCCTAGGTTAGAGTACAGTGGTGGCATCATAGCTCACCGCAGCCTCCAATTCCTGGGCTCAAGCGATCCTCCTGCCTTGGCTTCCCCAGTAGCTAGGACTACAGGTGTATGCCACACACCTGGCTAGTTTTTCTGTGTTCAGAAGAGACGACGTCTTGCTATTGCCCAGGCTGGTCTTGAACTCCTGGGTTCAAGCAGTCCTTCCACGTTGGGCTCCCAGAGTACTAGGATTACAGGTGTGAGCCACTGCGGCTGGCCTTGTACTTCTAATGAGCCTGGGAATTGGGAAGGGGATGGGTTCTCTCTCTTTCTTTGTTGTTCTTTACTTGCATTTTAAGAAACAAATGGCGAATAATGAGAAAATGTGATAATTCACAAGTGACGGGGGTAAGAATTACCTTTCTAAAGTCATGGTATTCACATTTGGCCCAAACTTTTGCATAACAAAATATCATTTTTAATTCTCACCATAGTTCTACCAAAACTATAACTGTAGTAGGGTTTGGTTTGACGAGTGAGATCCCTTTACATAGTGTTTTCTTTCCATTTGTATACACCCATATGTTTTAAGGTATAAAGAAGCCCTCCCTTTCTTGGTGTTCTAGAGTGGCTTAGATTCTAAGCTTTCCTTCTTTTGCTCAAAGAAGGCTTCACTTTTGAAATAATTGCCAGAGGCTCTGGTGTGGTCTAATGGTGGCCCAGGGCTGTGAGAGGAACCACAGTCTTTAAAATTCTATTGGTGGTGGCACTCGTGGCAGCGCCCAGGGCTCAGTGGGTAGGGTGCTGGCTACATGCACCAGGCTAGTGGGTTCAAGCCCAGCCCAGGCCAGCTGAACAACGACAATTGCAACAAAAAATTAGCCAGGCATTATTGTGGGTGCCTGTGGTCCTAGTTACTTGGGAGGATGAGCCAGGAGAATTGATTGACCCCAGGAGTTTGAGGTTGCTGTGAGCTGTGACACCACGGCACTCTACCGAGGGTGACATAGTCAGACTCTGTCTCAAAAAAAAAATAATAATAAATAAATAAAATAAATTCTATTCATTTTGGCCATTTGATAGAAGTGAGCTTAAGTCTGCCACTAGTTACTACCCTCCCGACCTCTGCCCTGAGCCAAGCTTAGGGTCCTGGAGCTGGTCTCTGGCCATTTGTGTTCCTGAGAGTGGAGCAACACGGCCAGCCCCGACCTGGCGGGATGCACCGTCACTGCTCAGTGTCATTGCTGCTCCTGAGGTGGACTGTGGCAGCAATGAGGACCGGGAGTTGGCCTGGGCCTGTGCCCAGCTCTCCATATGTTCCAGAATTCAGGAAACTGCACAATTCACAATGAGAGAAGGATGAAGGAAGGGGCTGTGGCGAGTGCTGGGAACAAGCCCTGAGGAGAGCAGCTGGCAGGGCCTGTGTGGGAGCAGCCCACGGCACCAGGCCTGCTTGTTATAATCTATCTTGTTTACACTGGCCCTGGCAGCTCAGCCACAGTGGACCCACAACCGCGGCCCAGATACCTCCGTGTGCACACATGTGCAGCACCTGCCTCCTGCGTGGAGGTTCTGTTCAGGGGCTGTGCTGCAGAGAACATCCCCTAGTGTCCCCTCCCTGCAATGTGCAACCAGCAGAGGCCTGAAAATCAGAGAGAAGAGGCATGGCCTGTCCTTGTGTGTCCAGTGGCCTGATGGCAGCTTTGTTTTGTAACCCCTAGGTCCCAAAGATGGCATAGTCCTAAAGGCACCTTCCATGATCCTGGACGTCTTGACTCGTGGGTGGTGGTCCAGGCCCACAGCTTCGTGTTGAGCTGAAGGAACTTGTCTGCTGCTTTCCTGAAAACCTCGCTCTCTCCTAATTCATGAGCCAGCAGGATGCGGTCGCTGCGCTTTCTGAACGCCTTCTCATAGCTGCGTACAAAGGCCAAGCAGAGAATGTGGTTCAGCTCATCAACAAGGGCGCCAAGGTAGCAGTTACCAAGGTAACAAGAGAAAAAAACCGCAGCCATCCCTGGGAGCTAGCCTACCTCTTAACCAATGTCTGCAAAACCCGTTGCGTTTGGTTTACAGCTTTCAAAGAACTGGCTTTTCTTCCAGTGATGGACGTTTGGGGAGAAGGAAGGAAGATTAAGAATACTTTCATTGCCATCTTTCAAATGCAGTTAACTTGGAATTAGCATGTGACAGTCTTTCAAATCCCAGTGAGGCTTTTCTCACCTATTTCTTTAGCCAAATGGACAGGGGGAAGTTGGGACACAAAAGCTATGAAACGATCATGTTAGACAGTCCCCTGGGGAGGGGCCGGGCCAAGTGGGGGCCGCCCCTTCCCAGCACGCAGTCTCCTGGTTCCCGTCTGTACAATGACTGGCCGCCTGGAGAAGGTATGGTGATTTCATATGGGTCAGTGATAACAAATGATACAGCTGTGAGCATTGGAGGATATTGCTTACTCTCCACCAACAGGGTAGGTGAGGGACCATGCTGGCCAAAACCAGCTTTGTAGCAAAGCTAAGAAAAGGCAGGCTTTGCACAGTTAGAAGAGAAATGTAAGGCCCCAAAGTAATGCCACACCACACTTGTCAAGCCCTTTGCAAGCGCTTTCTGGCCCTCAGACGTGAGGTTCTCTTTTCATCCCCACTGGGAGGTGAGGAAATGTGACATAGAAAGATTTGAGTAACTTGCCCAGGACCCCTCAGCTGCTGAGTGGCAGAAATGCAGCTTGTACCCACAAAGTCTGGCTTCTCAGCCCAGCCCTCCCCAGAAAAAAGCTGTGAAGAGGGCAACATTTAATTTCCAGATGGTACAGGCATTAACTTCTGGCCTCCTGGGCACAAGCGGGCAGCTCTCATTTGCACGGTTACTCGGGGGCCTTTGTCCTGTATGCTGGGCTCTAGAGGGACCTTGAGCTCCTTGGACGCACCCGTGGAGCCCAGCCGTGTTCCGCACAGATGGTGATTAGATGGTCCAGACTTGAGGGCGAGCTGGCCTTAACCCAGGCCCCCGTGATCTGCCTGTCACGCTCTTAGTGCCCAGGCAGTCACAGAGAAGGTGCGGGACTCTGCTTTGTTTGTTTATGGTATAGTTGCTTACTTCACCGAACCTTGGTTTCCTTATTTGTAAAACTGGGATAATAATACCAGCTTTTCATTTAAGGCATTTAGCACATAACCTGCACATTTCTTTTATAAATTGACTTCATTGGGCTGGGCGTGGTGGCTCATGCCTGCAATCCCAGCACTATGGGAGGCCAAGGTGGGCGGTTTGCCTGAGCTCACCAGTTTGACACCGGCCTAAGCTAGAGTGAGACCCCATCTCTAAAAATAGCCGGGCATTGTGGTGGGCACTGTGGTTCCAGCTACTCAGGAGACTGAGGCAAGAGAATCGCTGAGCCTAAGAGTTAGACGTTGCTGTGAACTGTAACACCAGGTCAGTCTGGGGGGTGGGGGAGGGGACAAAGTATGACTCTGTCTCTAAATAAATAAATAGACTCCATTTCTTCTCTCCATTCTTGTCAATACTTGTTATAGTCTTATCTTTTTTACATCAATTTTTTTTTTTTTTTTTTTTTATTTGAGACAGAGTCTCACTCTGTCGCCCTGGGTAGAGTGCTGTGGCGTCACAAAGTTCACAGCAACCTCCAGCTCCTGGGCTTAAGCGATTCTCCCGCCTCAGCCTCCCAAGCAGCTGGGAGCACAGGTGCCTGCCACAACCCCTGGCCATTTTCTTTTTTTTGTTGTTGCAGTTTGGCTGGGGTTGGGTTCGAACCCGTTACCCTCGTATATGGGGCCGGCATCCCACCCACTGAGCCACAGGTGCTGGCCGCCAACAGTTATCTTTATCAAAGTAGTACATGCATATTGGAATTTTAATGCTGTTAGTTCAAATACTGCTGGAAGGCTTTTAGGAAGAACAACCCTTCCTGGCCTACTCCCATTTGCTCCTCTGACAAAACAACTTTCAAATCTTCTAGTTGTTTTCTTCTCTGATACTCATCATCACATTTCTAATGAATATGCTTGTACTGCTAATTGATTTGCATTTTTAATTATTATGGGTATATACTAGTTGTCTATAGGGTGCATGTGATGTTCTGATACAGGCATACAACGTGAAATAATCAAATCAAGGTAATTGGGGCATTCATCACCTCAGGCATTTAACGTTTCTTTGTGTTAGAAGCATTCCAATTTCATGTTTTTAGTTATTTTAAAATATACCCTAACTTATTATTGATTATAATCACTTTGTTGTGCTATCAAACATTGTTCATTCTAACTATTAACTATGTTTGCACCCATTAATCCACTCTATCCCCAGTCTGCTCCACTCCCAGCCTCTGCTAACCATTGTTCCACTCTGTCTCCCTGGGATCAATCATTTAAATATTTTGCTTCCACATATGAGTGAGAACATGTGATATTTGTCTTTCTGTGCCTGGTTTATTTTATGTAATATAATGTTCTCCAGTTCCACCCATGCATTGGAGATGGCAGGATTTTATTCTTTTTATAGCAGTTCAATTTTTTAAATGAAGTCAAATTTATTTATTTATGTTTTGTCTTTTTTATGTCTTTAAAACATATTGTGTTAAAATATACATAACAAAATTTACCACTTCAACTGTTTTAAATGTATGGTCCAGTGATATTAAATACGTTCACATCAACCATTACCATCGTCCATCCCCACAAATTTTTCACTTTCCCCAACTGAAACTGTATGTGCATTAGACAGTAGCTTGACACTTCCTCCTCCCTGGCATTGACCATTGTCCTGCTTGTCTCTATGGATTCCACTACTCTAGGTACCTCAAATAAGTAGAATCATATTGTCCTTTTGTGACTGGCTTATTACGTTTAGCATGATGTTTTCAAGGTTCATCCATGTTTTAGCATGTAGCAGTATTTTGTTCTGTGTTAAGGCTGAATAATATTCCATTTTACATATATGACATGTTCGTCCACCCATTGATGGAGAGCTGGGTTGTTTCCGCCTTTGGCTGTTGTGAATAGTGCTGTGTTGACATGGATGTTCGAGTCCCTGCTTTCACTTCTTTGGGGCATATACTCTGAGGTGGAATCTCTGGATTGTGTGGTCATGCTGTTTTTGATCTTTGGAGTAACTTCCACGTGCAGCGCACCATTTAGTCTTACCAGCAGTGTGTGGGGATCCCATTTCTCTGCATCCTTACTAGCGCTTGTTACTTTCTGCTTCTTTGATACTGACCATCCTAATCAGTGTGAAGTGGTATCTCACTATGGTGTTTTTTTTTTTTTAATGTTTGCATGAAGGTAACATTTTATTTTATTTATTTATTTTTGGTTGTAGTTGTCTTTGTTGTTTGGTGGGCCCGGGCTGGATTCAAATCCTCCAGCTCCAATGTATTTGGCTGGCACCTTAGCCTCTTGAGCTACAGGCGCTGAGCCTCATTATGGTTCTGATTTGCAGTTCTCTCGTGATTAGTGATGTTGAGCATCTTTTCATATACTTCTTGGCCATTTGTGTATCACCTATGGAGAAATGTCAATTGAAGTCCTTTGTCCATTTAAGCAGTTATTTGACTTTTTATGTTGAATTGTAGGAGTTCCGTATGTAAGTTGGATATTAATCCCATATGAGATAGATGATTTGCAGTATTTTTTTTACATTCTGCAGTTTGCCTTTTAAAAGACTGCTTCTTAGAGCAGGTTCACAGCAAAATTGAGAGGAAGGTAAGGGATTCCCCATGTACTCCCAGCCCCCACGTGCATAGCCCGTTATCAACATGCACAACCAGAGTGGTACTTTTGATACAAGTGATGAACCTACCTGTTTGTCCATTCATGTACTGAAGGACTGGTTGCTTCCAAATTTTGGCAATTATGAATGATACAGTTTGGATATTTGTATCCGTAGTATTGACAGTCTGGCAGAGTGGGAGGTGTTTGGATGGGGGGTACAAGTCCCTTGTGAATGGTTTGGTGCCCGCCCCATGGTAATGGGTTATTTCTCACACTATTAGTTTGTGCAAGAGCTGGGTTGTTTTCTTGTTTTTATTCTTTTTGTTTGTTTGTTTTTTCTCTCTTGGAGATGGGGTCTTGCTCTGTCACCCAGGCTACGGTATGGTGACATGATCATAGTTCACCGAAACTTTGAACTTCTGGGCTCAAGTTCCTGCCTCAGTCTCCTAAATAGCTGGTACTAATGGCACATGCCATCATATTTGGCTAATTTTTTTTTTTTTTTGAGACAGAGTCTCACTGTGTCCCCCTCAGTAGAGTGCTAAGGCATCACAGCTCACAGCAAGCTCCAACTCTTGAGCTTAAGGGATTCTCTTGCCTCAGCCTCCCAAGTAGCTGGAACTATAGGCTTTGTTCTTTTCAAAATTGTTTTGGCTCTATAGCACAAATTTTATCAGATAATCACACACCTGATTAGTGTATTTATGTAAATGCTCTTCTCTGATGTGCCACGATTGATTACATCCTGGAGTTGATTTTTCATTTGTTTGATTTGATTTAAACTAATTGTTAAATGTTTGTACAACTGTCCAATAACTCTGTAAAACAGTTCTTAGTACAATTTTCTGGGATTAAACCTACTACATATTTATCAGTCTGTTTTCCTGGAGACCCTCTTCAGACTCCCCTGTCCTTCTGTCCAGTTTGATCTGGGTTGCTCTCTAGTCCTTCTGAGCAGAGGGCTCTCGGGAGCCCCTCCCACCTCCCCACCCCGCCCGTCCCCTCCAAGTCCTCTGTGTGCTGGAACTTGTGTCCCCCTCACCTTGGTGGTGCATGTTCTTAGGTACCTTCCTAAGAAAGGAGATAAGAGGGATATGCTTGTGGAGAGTCTGCATGTCTGAAAATCCTTACTCTACCCTTTCAATTAACTGACAATTTGGTATAGAAACTTAGACAGAGATTTATTTTGCCTCAGAACTTTGAAGACAGTGTCGTGTGATTGTTGAGCTTATCGTGTTGCTATTGGGAAACTCAAACTATAGAGTCTTTCCCTGCAGCTGAAATGCTTTTTGCATTCTCTTTGCCCCTTGAAGCCTTGCCTATTTGGAACTGAGCTCAGGAGCCACCAGCAACATGAGGTCCACCCAAGAATGGAACCTGCTGTCCTCTCAAGTGGCATCACTTGTTCTCTGAGCGCATCACATCCTTCACTGCACACTGTGGGGGCTCAGAACTCCCACCACATCATCACTCTGACCTAGGTCATAGTTGCTCTCTTACATTTCTCTGTACTTGACACAGCAGAAAAGCACCAGATCTGGGATCCAGTGACATTGGTCCAGGCACCTGCCTGCTGCTTATTAATGTAGGCTGGGGAGTAATTAGCGTACCTTTGGCCTCTCAGGTGGATTTCAGTAGCACTTTCTTCCCCAGGGTTGTGACAGCTAAAAACGTCTCTAGGCGTTGCCAAACATCCTCTGGGGGACTCAGAACACTTATAAGGTGAGTCCCTTCACTGCAGGAGCCTCAGGGTCCTCACACACCTCACAGTTTCTGTGAGGACCGAGTACGGTAACTGTAGGTGCCATACCTAAAAGGGCACTAAGCACTGGTGTGTCTTTAACCCCTCCAGTGCCTAGCACAGTACTCAGTACCCGCGCAGTAGGCCCCTTATGTACTGAATAAGGGCAGTGAGGTCACTGATCGTAAATTCCTTACACTTAGACAGTGACTGGCAGGTATCAGGCACTCTTGTAAGACTCTACGTCAGTTTAATCTTTTAAGCCCCATGACTATGATCTTCATTTTACAGATGAGGAAACCAAGGCAATTTCAGTTATAAAGTGTCAGAGCCGGTGCTCAAACCGGGGCCATGTGGCTCCAGAGTCCTTGCTCTTAGCTGTGGACTGACACCGTGTTTCAGCTGCATGGTTCATAATTTTGGGTTAGGAGCTTCCTGCAGTTGCTCACTCCAGCACTTCTTCAGCTTGTCACAAACAGCAGATGGAACCTTCATGTGTTTCACTGTCCGGGAAGCTGTACATCCAGTGCTTCATGGCATTGTACCTGTGTATAACTTGTTATGCTTTCCAAGTTATTTTCACATGTACATTCATCCCAGATCCCTGTAAGGTATCTGTATACAAATAAGTAGTTTCCTTTTATTATATTATATTATTATTATTATTATTTTGAGATAGAGTCTATGTCGCCCTCAGGAGAATGCCTGGCATTACAGCTCACAGCAACCTCAAACTCTTAGCCATAAGCAATTCTCTTTTTTTTTGAGACAGAGTCTCACGATATCATCTTTGGTAGAGTGCTGTGGCATCACAGCTCACAGCAACCTCCCAACTCTTGAGCTTAAGTGATTCTCTTGCTCAGCCTCCCAAGTACCTAGGACTACAGGGGCCCGCCACAACGTCTGGCTATTTTCTTGCCGCAGTTGTCATTGTTGTTTAGCTGGTTCGAGCCAGGCTCAAACCTGCCAACCCCAGTGTATGTGGCTGGTGCCCTAACCACTGAGCTACAGGCATTGAGCCACTAGTTTCCTTTTAGAGTTGAAGAAGTGGGAGTTACAGAAGGAAAGGGACTTGTCCAAGCTAGGACACGCCAAAGCTGAACCAGGATGTCCTGGCTCCTGCATGGATGTCCTGTCTATTATAGATAAGGGCAATCTCTCTGTCCTCACGGGAATTTTACATAGCAGCTAATAGTGGGTAGTTCTGATGCAGTATCCACCAAGCAGAGGCAAGGTTGCCATGCACAGGACAAGTGTTCAGAGAACTGTGTTTGGCAGCTGGGCATTGGTATAGGAACTCAACAGGAACTCATAGAGAACTGTGTTTGGCAGCTGGGCATTGGTATAGGAACTCCTATACTCATTGGTATGGAAATCAACAATTCTTACAACAATGTAAGAATTGTTGATTTTTTTTGTCGTTGTTGTTTTTTGAGACAGAGTTTCTCTGTGTCTGCCAGGTAGAGTGCAGTGGTGTCATCATAACTCACAGCAACCTCAAACTTCTGGGCTCCACTGATCCTCCTGTCTCAGCCTCCTGAGTAGCTAGGACTACAGGTGTGTGCCACCAGCCTTGCTAATTTTTCTTTTTCTTTTTTGGAGAGACAGAGGTCTCTCTCATGTGCAGGCTCCTGGAGCTCCTGTCCTCAAACAGTCCTCCTGCCTTGGCCTCCCAAAGTGCTAGGATTACAGATGTGAGCCATCATGTCCAGCCTACATATAAGAATTTAAAACTCATGTTTTAAGAGAAAGGCTCACTGAGAACTATGATTTTCCATTTACACAACTTTTGTGTTTAGACCAATTATATTTCATTGTATTGACTGAGACACTTTCAGTTGGACCTGGTAATCTGACAAAGGCACCAGTTATCCTGAGGAGTCCAAAATATCCCTGGAGCAAATCATCTGGATATTAGAGACAGGAGCTCAGGCTGCCCTGTGATTTGGCGCCTGACTCCCATACTTCCCTGCTACTGCTCTCACCAAGGTCATCGTTCCTTCCCTCATCCAGGCAATATCTTTTGAGCATCTGCTTTCTTGGTCCTTGATAGAGCTTGCACCCCATTTATTGGGGAGATGGGTTAGGATTTGAGGTGGTTGCCAGCCCTTCTCTCCCCAAAGCTCCCCTTGGCTCTGCCTCTTAGTTTTCCTCCCCGAGGCACCTTCTCCATCTCCTGCTCTTCCTGCCTCTAAAGCTCCTGTCTCCACAACCTTCAGTGCTTGTCTGCCCACCCCCATTGCTCACCTTGGCTTTTCGAGCTCTGGGTTGGTCACCATATCACCCCCTGTCATTGGCCTTGTTTTCTGGGTCTGTGTCCAGCTGCCCTGATGGGCTGTTTGTTTGTTTGTTTTGAGACGGAGTCTCACCCCATTACCCTGGGTAGAGTGCTGTGGTGTCATAGCTCACAGCAACCTCAAACTCCTGAGCTCAAGCCATCCTCTTGCGTCACCTTCCCTAATAGCTGGGACTACAGGCACCCAGTTAATTTTAGTAGGGCTCATTAAAGCTCTCACTCCAGCTCAGGCCTAAGGGGCATCCTGACACACACAGTGCACAGGCGCTTCGAATCTGCCTGCGGTGCATGGCAGTATCGTTGCACAGCCCCTCAGGCAGAGACCCAAACCCTCCTTTTCCTTCAGCGTTCATCCCAGGCTTCTGCTCCCTCTCAGTACAGGGCAGCTGGTTCTGCCTCCCAACTTTTTCTCAACTCCGCACCTTTTCTCATTGCCCCCGCTGGCATTGCTCGAGATATTTGATATGAAAACACAAAAGAGCATTTCGTTTTTGCATGAAAGTTTTGGTTTTATAAATGAACATATTCTCTACTGAGTTCCCTTATATTATAGTTAAATATCTTCACTTGGAGCTTAGTTTCATTGCCTTGGTATCGTAGGTATTTTGTCACCTGGCAAAAACTCTAGAACTGAGAAAACTCTAGACATCCTCAGGTAGAGCGTGTTTCTCTAGAGCTCTTAGGAAGCTGCTGCTTGGGGTGTGTCACTGCAGCTTCTGTTGTTTCCAGTGGTGATAGTTTAACACAGTGATACAACTTTAAGAAGAAAAATGCACTTTCATCCATGAAATTAATTTTTATCAAATCTTTGTTTGCTCCCTGCCACCGCCCCTGAGTAATGAAGCAGGGATTCAGATGACAGAAGCAGTTCATGGAGCGAGAGCCCGGGAGCTCCCTACAGAGTGGGCGGATGGGAGGCTTGTGGCAGCTAATCCAGAGAGCGGGGAGCAGCGGTCAAGGTGACAGCTAGGGCTCCCCCATGGAGGGCCAGAGCACAGGGGAGCAGCGGTCAAGGTGACAGCTAGGGCTCCCCCCATGGAGGGCCAGAGTGCAGGGGAGCAGTGGTCAAGGTGACAGGGCTCCCCCTACGGAGGGCGGAGGGCATCTTGAAGGCAGAAAGTACCACAGTGTGGGGGTTTGTATCGTCTCGCTGTAAAAGTAGCACACACAGGTGACACAAAATCCATACAGTGTTTGGGGCAGCACCTGTGGCTCAGTGAGTAGGGTGCCGGCCCCATATACCGAGGGTGGCGGGTTCAAACCCAGCACCAGCCAAACTGCAACAACAACAACAAAAATAAAATAAAATAAAATGTTTAAAAAAAAATCCATACAGTATAAAAAGGAATAAGGTATACGACAGGGAGAAAAACAGCATGCGCCAGCTTTAATGCTGCTACCGGGTCTGGGTCCTTGCTCCTGTCACAGCATTGCGGCCTCCACCGGTGGGTCAAGTTTGCACTTCTGGGTGTCTGGGAGGGATACTCGTAGTACCTGCCTCGCGGAGTGGGAAGGGGTTAGAAAGCCTTTGGAATAATGACTGATAGATCATACATACTCAGTTTGCCTTTGATGAAAAGGGACACTCGCGAAGGACAGGTACAACATGATCTATTTCAGCTAAAAAAAAAAAAAAATCTCTGTGCAAACTTGCAGTTATCTTGCGTGAGCCACAAGAACTGCCTGGTGGCTGATTTCGGCCACCTAGTGGGGAAGACCATCAGCTTTGCTTGTATCCATCTTTCCAATTGTATTGTTTCACTGATTAAAATAAGCATATATTGGCTCGGCGCCTGTGGCTCAGCGGGTTAAGGCGCCAGCCACGTACACCTGAGCTGGCGGGTTCGAATCCAGCCCGGGCCCGCCAAACAACAATGATGGCTGCGACCAAAAAAATGGCCAGGCGTTGTGGCGGGCGCCTGTGGTCCCAGCTACTTGGGAGGCG
>CAUYRH010022919.1:0-14341 GCA_963574655.1 Perodicticus potto | reverse complement strand
AAATAATTTTATTAAATCATAATTGTGTACATTGGTGCAATCATAGGGAAGAATGTGCTTCATATACAATCAGAAACATTTTGATCGTACTGTGAGAGATAGCCCTCATAGCATTTTCTTAATCACTATATAAAGACATTGATACTCTACATTTAATAAGTTTCACCAGGTAATTGATGATTAATAAACTATACGAAAAGTATACAATTTAGTAAGTCTTGACATACAAATACACCCATGAAGCCATTACTACCATTAAGAAAATAAACATACACATCCCACCCAACAGTCTCCTTGTTCCTCTTTCTAGTCCCGCCTTCCTTCCCTTCTCTCATGAGCCCTAGATCTGTCCCCAGGCAACCACCAGTTTACTTCTGTCTCTGTATTTGCATTTTCTAGAATGTTATGAAAATAAAAATATTTAGAATATACTCTTCTGCCATTATTTGATTTCTTTCATCCAACATAAGTATATTGAAATTCATGATGTTGTGGTGTATATTAACACTTTAGTATCTCATTATATCAACACCCCGTGATTTGTCTAACCATGCTCATGTTGGTGGATAGTTGGATTGTCTCCAGTGTTTGACTATTACCCATAAAGCAGTTATGAATATACAGGTACAAGTCCGCACGCACATACACTTTCATTCCACAGCCCATGTTTGATCTCACAACAAATGATTATCACAGTGCGATCACAATATTCATTTTATTGATGAAGAAGCTGAGGTGCTCCAACATCAACTGTCCTGCCCAAGGCTACTGGCTAATTGGCCACAGGGCTAGCAATTGAGGCCAGATCTTTCTAACAACATGCTCAAAGCCCTTGTACAACGCTATATACTCCAAAGTAAGAAGAATGTCTGCACTTGAAAAAAATGAAGATGTTTATTATTTTGCTGCAAGAATGCACTTCTCAGCCTATCTCTATTCCCTGTCATTGTAACCCACATTGGCTGCTGCACACAGATTCTCAGAGGGCGAGATGAGTACTCCTTCTGAGATTTTTAGTCTACCCATCAACAAGAGATAAGAAAATCCTACCAGGGGCCAGGGCCTTTTCCTGTCAAGAATATGAGATTATATCTTCATTTTTACACCCTTAAAAACAAGAGTTAAAAAAAGAAAGCAGATAAAAGAAACAAAGACAGTACAAACATCCTTGTGCATATTTACCACCCAAGAGCTAAAAATTCTGTTGATGAAATTAATCCATAAAGAATGCGAGCTCAGCTGCAGAATTCCCGTGGAAAGTTCAATTGCGGCTGATCCCCTGGGGTCCGAAGCAAGCGTTTTGAGAAAGCCTAGCCCACATTTCTTCATACAGGCTGGTTTCTGGGCCTCTGCTGATTTCCTTGCCAATTGATTGATTAACCCGTGTGCTGATTAGCTCCTCTGTGGGATGTGGCAGTGTCAGAAGAGAGCACATGGGACCAAGGACGAATGCTACTGACAAAGGGTGATGTGAAGGGTGCTCTGGGAGCTCTGAGGAAGGACAACCAGGAAAGCTTTTAAGATGAGGTGCTATTTAATTTGTTTAGATTTTTCTTTTGTTTATGCTTTTCAAAATGCCCATGTTTATTATAAAAGTTGTATAACAAGCAGTGAGCTGGTAAATCTTTGACAACCAGTTCCCCGGGAAAAATCTGTGTATAAATACATAAGCTTATTGTATGTTACTGATATAAAGGATGCATATAGCATACAATATATAAATAATGAAATGTAAATATTCTTTACTGTAAACTCCATGTATGTGACCGGTTGGATTTTCACAGAATTCTTTCACTGATTTTGGTCAAACTCTTACATCCATAGCCAACCTAGGGTTACAGTTAACAAGCAGATAGAGATCTGACAAGAATGCTGGTTACTATTTTCATGTATGTTAAAAAAGACACGAGGTAACTTTATAATGCCATGGAAGACAAAAATGAGACAACAAAAATATGTCAAGACATTACTCATTTTCAGTGACATTTGGCAAGGCTTTGTTGAATTGAATAATATTTTTTGATAACCTAAGACATATTTTCTTAACATTTTGTGCTATAACACAGTATAGTATAACTATGTAACAGCTCACAGTATAACAGCTCCAAACACACCCACTTTTAAGGCCAATGTTGAGAATTTTTTTCTTACCTTCTTACATCTAGATGATCATCCAGATAATAAATCAAGCCTGTCGTGTAGTATTTGCCAATTTCTATGGAGTAAGTCCTCCCTCCATGGCTGATTTAAACTGCCAGTGGGACATTACTAAACATGGGGTGGAGAAGAGAAGTACTGTCCCACCCCAGTACATAGCATTTCTGTTATGTAGATGCTACAAGTGTAAATATTCTCGAGAGCATAAATGATAATAGAAATAGTAAAATACTTAAGTGATGAATATTATCTATTCATTATCTTTGTTTTTAATACAACTCATTTAGCTATAAGTTTATATGTTAAACTTTTAATAATGACTAGGTTTAACAGCCATCTTGCATAATTCACGAATCTGTAACAATAAACTTGAGAGTCGGTAGGGGCACACCACTAGTTACATCATAAATCATCTCTGCCAACCAATACTCCCTTTCCTATGTGTTCCCATCCTCTCCCACTTGAGGTGTGTGCAGATTACCACACCCTTTATGCCAACAAACAAGTGCAGGCATCTGCATACCACACAGAAGAACATAGACAGGTTAGTTAGTGTCTATATTGACTGAATAAGAACATACTGTAAGAGTGACTATCAGTAAGTGGTGGAGATAAGAAGTAAATTAAGTGCTACTTTGTTTATTAACACAGATACACAAACATCTTTACAAGAAAGGAGTCACTATAGGTGCAAGGTCCTGTGCCCAGGAGTAGGAAATGAAAAGGAGTCACATGCTTTAATAAAATACTCATTTGTTTCAACTATTGTAGGAGTGCATGCATACTTCTTTGCAAATTGTACTCTATAATAGTTGAAGTCTCAACAATTGTTCTAATTCTTGTTCTTTACTTGGCTGCATCATGTAATATTGCATTGGTGTGAATGTACCATAATTTAACACTTTCTTACTGATGGACATTTGCTGTTTTCAGTATTTCCTTCCTCTTTGAAGAATGCTGTCATAAATATCCTCGAACATCTATCTTTAGAATTGCAAGAATGGAGTTGGTAGGTTTAAGGGTATCAGTCTTTTTTACTTTTAATAGATATATCTATATGGCTTTCTAGAAATGCTTGCCATTTCCACCCATAATAAATAAGAGAACTTTTCCATCATCCCAACCAACTATAGGTCTTAACTCTCTTTTTAATTTTTGTCTGGAACTTGAGTGTAAAATAATGATGTTACTTTAATTTGCATTTTTCTGATGACCAGTGAGTTTGAATATCTTATAATTACTGGTGATTTGTGCTTGCTCTTTTGTGTGTAAATTGCCTATTCATGTGCTTTGTTCATTTTTCTGTGGAATTGTTTCTCTTTATTAATTCTTAAGAGCTCTTTGAAACTAGTATAGATACTAACTTGTTATCTGTCATCTGCAATGCAAATATTTTTCCAAGTCTGATTTCTCTGTTAACTTGTAAAATGTTACTTTTAGCTATGTTTAAATAGTTTATGGTTTACATTTATATAGTATATTATTTGTGGTTGATATTTATGCAAACATATATGTTCTATTTCCCCTTGAAAATTTGGTGTTCTTCTTTTGGGTATGAAGAACTTTTACCCCCTAGACTATAGATAGATAAAAAATTTTTGTGATGTTTTTGTATAACTTTTTATATATAGACCTTTCTTTTATTCATGTGAATATTGTTTATGTGGTGTAAGAGTAGTCCAACTTCTTATTCTTGTAATTCTTTTTTTTTTTGCGATTTTTGGCTGGGGCTGGATTTGAACCTGCCACCTCCGGTATATGGAACTAGTGCCCTACTCCTTTGAGTCACAGGTGCCGCCCCTTATTCTTATAATTCAGTAGCCATTTGTGTGTGGCTAAAAGATAAGCTGTCTTTTCCTCATTGAATGGAGGTATCTCTTTTGCCGTATTTTAAAATCTTATATTTATTGCAATCCATTCTTGGATATTCTATTCTTTTTCCACAGACTAATCTTTCTAATCTTACACTATTATTGTATTGATTTGTTTAGAGTGGCTTTATAATGGCTTTTGGTATCTGGTAAGACAAAGAGCTCATAATCTTTATATATGTGCATTAAAATGTTAGTATTCTTGAGCATTTTAAAAATCTATATAAAATAAAGATAATTCTGTCAAAGAAAAGGGAAGAAAAATGTTATTCAAGTTTTAATAGAAGTATCATTAAATTTTATATGTATGATTTTGACACTTTCATAATGTATCTTCTTTCCATTTGTTCAGAACTGTTTTATATTATCCAATAAGGTTTCAGAGTTTTATTCATGTAGATCCCCTGGCTTTCTTATTAAATTTTACTTTTTTCCCCACTATTGTCTTTTCTTTTACTATTTCCATTTTTAGATATTTATTACTAACATATAGAGAATCTATTTTTCCCTCAAATTCTTCTTATAACTTTGAACTTTGTCAAATACTGTTACTAATATAAAATTTTAAAAATCAGCTTGCATGAGCATTCTAAATATGCAATTAAATCATCAGCCAAAAAAAAGTTCAACCCTTCTTTTCCATTTTTTAGGTCCATTATTTAATTTTTCTTATCATATTGCATTGATGAGAGCCATTTAGAGTTTGCCACTAATATATTAATAATGGTCAATATCTCTATCCGGTTTCTGGTTTCAATAGAAATTTTTTCTTATTTCAACACTAAAAGCTTGTTATTAACTTCTGTTAATAAGTACTTATCATATTTAAACAATTCCTTTTTGTTAATTTTTGACTCTTACGTAAAATACATATGAAGAATGTCTATAAAAGTTTTTTTTTATTTCAATATGTAATTTGTATTTACTTTTTAAATTTGAGGATATTATGGGGGTATAATGTTTTGGTTACATGTATTGCTTTGGTCCCGTGTGAGTCAAAGTTTTAAGTGTGCATTTTACCTGTTAGATATGATTTCACCCCTTCCCTCTCCCACGCCTTCCTTCCCACCTGCTTGATTTCCATTGAGTTTTACTTTATCTGTCCACTTAAGTGTTCATCAGTTAGTTCCCCCTTAATACTGAGTACATGTGTTATTTTTTTTTCCTCTCTTAAAGTACTTCACTTAGGAGAATGGTCTCAAGTTCCATCCAGATTGATACAAAAGGTGTAAATTCATTTTTTAATGGCTGAGTAGTACTCCATGGTATACATATATCACTTTTTATATAATCCATTCATGAATTGATGGACACTTGGGTTGATTCAACACCTTTGCAATTGTGAATTGTGCTGCAATAAACATTCTACATTCAACATTATCTTTGATAAAATGACTTTTTTCCTTTGGGTAAATACTCAGTAGTGGAATTGCTGGATCAAATAGTAAGTCTGCTTTTAGTTCTTTGAGGAGTCTCCATACAGGTTTTTAGTCCCACAAATAGTATGTAAGTGTTCCTTTCTGCATCCATGCCAGTATCTATTGACTTACACACACAGTGCCTAGAGTATGCATATCCCACAGAATGCAGAGGAGGGAGGCTGCAGAAGTAGAAGACAACTCTGGGAGGTGAGGTGAGAAATAGCCTTTGCCAGGAGCGGGCAGGGGACCTGTGATGTAAAAGAAAAATGGGAGGTCACGGGATCATGCAGAACTAGAGATGCCAGTGTTATCCAGAGCCCGAGAGTGGATCAGGGGATGGGGAATGAGGTACAAGATGAGACTGGTAAAATGGGAAGGGGCCAGTCCATGCAGAAGCCCTGAGGCCTCCTGAAGTTTCTATTTTATTTATTTAATTAATTTACTTAATTTCAAATTAATATGTGGTGCAAATTTTTAGATTACATTATTCTCACTTCCAAGGTAAAGTTCAAGTTGAACTTGAACTCACCCGGGGGTGCTGAACACCCTCACCCTGTGCAGATTGCACCACATGCCCTCCCTCCTCCTGCCGGGGGTTCTCCCCTTATCCTGCTAGACTTTATTTGTTTTTTATGGTTTGTGCTGGAGTGTAATTACGTTGTATTGAATGGAGTTAAACTGAAAGCATTTCCACTCAGATCTGAAACTAGACAAGGATGCCCAAAGGTTCTACTTTTAATGCTTGTGTTGGTAAAGGGGCTGATGTCCACTTATGAGTCAACTCTATTGTCCTCAGTTCTTACAGCCTGCAATGGCCTGCTCTTTGGGAAATATGCCCCAAGTCACTGAATGTGTCAATTCCCACAGCCTGACTACAGTAGGAACCCCTGTACAAGCCACACTGGGCTCTGGGTCTTGCTTACTTGGGTGGTGGGAAAATGATTTTCCTTGGAGGACAGGGTTGAGGTGTGTGTTGTCACCCACAGGCAGCTGTAACCCAGCTGCATATAGATGTCACCATGGCTGTGGTATGAGGGACTGCTGGATCAGGTGAGTCATCTCTGATATGACTTCACCCTCTACCTGACCTCTGAAGTTCCCACTCACGGGCTCTGCCCTGCTCCTGGTTCCTTCCTGTGCAAACAGAGCCAAACAGTACTTTGCTCTGTACCCCATCCTCGCTCAATTTCTCCTTGAACACTGCAGTGAGGAAGGCATTGCCTTCAATCCTCATGTTACAGGGGTGAAACTTGCCCAATAATAATGGCATCCAACACTTATTAAGTACATACAAGTGCAGTGTGCAAACTTTTCATCAGGAATTAGCTACTTCAGTCTGCCCAGCAACTGCCATGAGATGGGGAGTGGAGGGGAAGGGGAAGAGAAAGGGAGAATTAAATAAAAATGTGTAAATTTACTTTAAAAAAACCCAACTCATCATTCAACAAGTATTTACTGAGACCCCTACCACATGCCAGGTGAAGTTGTCAATGTCTGCAGACACCAGTGGACGTACAGACCAAAGCCTGTCCTTACTGTCCTCACTGAGCTTACATTCTAGTTAGGAGAAAGATGACAAATCAAAGCAAGAAGCAGTAGAAGTTATATCAGATTGTGATACGCGCAGGTGAGGGGTAGAAGTTGCAGTTTGCATAGACACAGAAAGTCTCCATGACATTGAGATATTTGCATCCAGCTTGAAAAAGAGGGAGGGAGGGTGAGTGGAGAGCTGCAGTGAGAACCCCTGGGCTGGATCTCCCAGGAGCAGAGTGTGGCTGGACGGAGCAAGGGAAGGAGGGAGGGTGAAACTAGGGGATTGGGGGGGGGGTAGCTTTTATTCTGAACAAAGGGAAAGCCATTGAGGGTTTGGGGCAGAGGGACAATGGCACTGGATGTCACTTTTAGTGGCCATGGCTGCCATGTGAGGATGAACATAACAAGGGGACAGGGTTGGAAAATGGACATTATGGGAAGCACTTCACTTCCATTTTCCTCCCCTGTCAGATATGCTCGAGGTCCGGGGAGAAGAGTCTGGTAAGTAAGAGCAGGTGGAGACCAGGAGCATGCAGGGGACAGTGCCCAGGGAGCACACACCTGGGCGGGTTGATAACACTCCTGATTGTCTTTGTTTTCCCAGCCTCCCTGAGATTGTGGAGTTTTCTATTTGCATACTTTGCCTGAGCTTTTTATGAAAATCTCCTTGTCTTACAGTTTGCCCCATTATTTAAATGAGTCTGAGGTAGATGCAGAAATGCCAGCCAGGTGAGCGCACTGCAGAGGGAAGGCAGGGTCCAGGGGGAGAGGACTGCAGGCTGCCATGTGACAGCCTAGTCACCCTCTGACCCACACAGCTCACCCCGCTCTGCGCTCCAAGTGTAAGCCCCAGGACCTGCAGATGTGTGCGGACTTGACGGGAACATTAAACCAATGCCACAACGTGGCCTTTGATTAGGGACTAATTTTCAGATGTATTGATTTTTTCCTCCTCTTTGGCTTAAAAAAGGACTTAATGCCTGGGCTTTACTCTCTTCTCTGACTTCCAAATTCGTCCTGCTGTATTGTTTTGTTTCACACATACATGGATGATACATTCATCAAGTGCCTGGCATGGTACTGAGCATCACTGCGTTCAGTCTGTACAATAATTTGGTCTGCACAATAAAGAGGTAGGAAGTATCATCTCCAAGTATCAGATAAAGGAGACTGAGATGGGGGGAGGTGAAGGGATTTGCTGATACCAGAATTTCAAAAGCCAGTAAGTGGAGAGGGTGGGATTCAAACAGTGTTTTCAAGACCTGGTCTATTCTGTACCTTTATTTGGGGAGTAGAGTAGGGAAGAATGGGTGAGTACAGGAGGGAGCTGAGGCTGAACCCCGAGTTTTGCATCTTGGTCAGCAAAGAAACAGGAAAGTTGGGAGAGGGAGGGTGACCCTTCTGTCTAATACTGCCTTCGCTTTGGGAAGGATGTGAGTGGCAGCTTTATGAAATTGCCACAGACAAATGGGGATGGTGATGAGCTGAGTGACAGAATCAGGATTGCAAGGATTTCAGTGAACAGAAATGAGTTGAATCTAACAAATGGTATTTAGTAATAGTGTAATATCTGGCCCCTCAAGATATTGATCAACAAAATAAGGTATCTTCTTTTGGTAAGGGCATCTTGGCTCAGCAGGATCTGTATCCAGCAAGTATTTACTGAGCACCTATTCCTTGTTGGGCTTTGGGGTTATAACAGTGAGCAAACCAGGCATGGATCTCGTTCTGTAGGGCTGATATTCATGTGAGCAGAGAGAGGCCGACTTCAGTGAAGAAAAATGGCTGCTAAATTGCCAGCACGCGTGTACACTGGGGTGGGAAGGAAACAGGGGTACTGCTCGTTAGGAAAAAAAGTGTCAGGGACTCTGAGAATCATGAAGCTTGTTGCCTGTTAACTGCTTCCAAAGCTAGGTCTTCAAAAGGGGTAGGTGAGAGCTCTCAACAATTTGGTTAATGTTAATAGTTTAGGAAACTTTTGTTCATTCTTTCACTTAATATATATTTATTGCATTTGGTATGTGGCAGGCACTGTTGTAGGCACTGAGGATAGATTGACTGGAATTTATATTCTAATGTGAGAGATAAATAATTAAGCAAATTTATGACATACTAGGAGATAAGTGCAGTGAAGAAACATTATGAAGTTATGGGGGTAGGAGGTGATGGAATCTTCTTTAGGGAACATGGTCAGAGAGGGGCTTTCTGAGACATAACATTTAAGTAGAGACCTGAATGAGGAGATGGAATAGTTATGAGCTATACAGGAAATGATATCTTGGCAGCAAGTGTAAAGGCCCTGGGGCAGAAAATGAGTTAGGGGTGTTGAAGGTCCAGGATGACTCATTGCCACTGGAGAGAAATGAGCAGGATGGCGAAAGTTGGGGAATAGGTCCGGTAAATCCTGCAAAGCCAATGTGCATGGAAAGGAGTTGGATTTTTGTCGTAATTGAGACAGGAAGCCACCACAGGGATTTTGAACAGGGCAGTGCCACGTTCTATGTGGAGCTCTAAAAGCTCATTCTGCTTTGAGTGCAGCACGTGCTCTGGGGGCAGGGAGAGCACTTAGGGGGTAATGGTCTCACAGCAGCAATCCCTGCATCCCACTCTCGGTCTCAAGTGTCCCTGGGGGCTGGCTTTAGCTACTGGATGGAGTCCCTGAAGCTGCCCCGGGGCGACGTGTCACAACTTGGACACAACCTTCTTGGCCAAGAGAGATTTCAGGCTCTTGGTCACAGTGACGTGTTCTCAGCCCGGGTAGTTCTGATTATTTATAGCACTGCTCAACGCACATGTCGTCGTCTTATAGTTAAACATATTCAAAGCAGGCTTTCCTCCTGATGTTCACGTCTGTGTGTTTTCTGTCTGGTCCCCATCCCTTCTGTTCACCTACTGTTATCACACAGCATCCCCCACCCTCCGAGCTTAGAATGGCAGTATCTGCTGACAGATCCCTAAAAGGTACCTGGAGTGCACCCAGGAATCCCAGGATCTCTCACAGGAGGGGACCCTACCTGAGGTGTCAACTGCTCTGCTGAGAGCATCCTTACCGTATCCTCACCACACAGACTGAGATCTTGTTTTTGTGCTGGAAAACAGGGCTCTGCCACCGAGGCCGCTTCTGCCCTAGGTGAAGGGCAAGAGTCTGCTCTTTTCTGAACCACCTGCAAGTCCCCACCAGCCTGCCACTGTTCACCACCTGGAGACAGGCCACACTTCCCTCCAGCCCTTGGCTTCATCTCTTTCACGTCTGCCTGCGTTTACCTGTTACACGGAACACAGCTGACTGTGGGTCAAGAGGAGACTAACATCTTGCCATCTTTGCTCTGTCACCTCTGTGCACTAGGTGCTTACCTTTTCTATTAGCCCAGCAGCCCCTGCACATCAATTCATGGGATGCAATGCCTGGGAACCTATCAGACTGCTAGGTCTCTGTGTCCAATCTTTACTTGGTTTCTTTTTTTTTTTTTTTATTCCATTGGGTATTGTTGCAATTCTGTTTTATTTTGCTTCTGTCTTTCCAGGAAGTTTTGTTTTTCTCCATTTTTTTTTCTTTTATTGAAATATGGTGACCCCATTTTTGGACAGTTCTAATCAACCATGGATGGATGAGCACTTTCAATTGTTGGGAGAGCACTTGAGAATTCCATTCAGGCAGTTCCAAACACTAGTGCAATTTAGAATTGGCTGTTGGTACCTCCCTAGTGCAGGTGGCTTTTATTTTTGTTATGGATTATTCAATGAAATATCTTGGTCATCTGAGTTTGTTTTATTTTTTTTAATTTTTTTTTTTTTTTATTAAATCATAGCTGCGTACATTAGTGCAATCAAGGGGTACAATGTGTTGGTTTCATATACAATCTGAAATGTTTTCGTCAAACTGCTTAACATAGCCTTCATGGCATTTTCTTAGTTATTGTATGAAAACATTTATATTCTGCATTTAGTAAGTTTCACCTGTACCCTTCCAAGATGCACCATATGTGTGGCCCCACCAATTAACCTCCCACCACCCCAACCTCCCCCCTCCCCTCCCCTGCCTTGCCCCTTTCCCCATATTCTTGTGCTATTTACTTGGTTTCTTTCACGCGAAGCCCTCCAGCTTGGTGTCTGTCTCTGGTGTCATTCATTTGGACTTAAGTTCAGACCATTCAGTATTATTGATTATGTTTTCATAAGTCCCTAACTAGACTACAAACACCTTGAAGGCAGGATCTGCATCTTATCCATCTTTGTATCCCCTGGAGAGTGTATCACGGTGACTTATTTGCGGGGGTGTTTCGTAAGTATATGCTGATTGACTGACTGTGATGCCAGCCCCAGGAGCTGAAGGGCCTGTGTGAGGATCTAAGCAGGAACGGAGTATTTGTCTCTCTGCCTATTCAGTTGTAATAGATCAAGGCAAGACTTCAATTATCCTTTACTTTCATTCCCAGGCTCTCTTCTCTGTTCATTCTATTGAAAAAGCCTTGTGACAGAGAGTGAGACGCGGAGAGAGACAGAATGCTTTCGGAGCCTTAGGAAAGCCATGGAGCAGGAAGGACATATTTCAATGAAGTTATTTTCCACCAAGGCTAATATTGTGCTTCAATACTTCAGGCTCTAGTGAGCTCATCAACAATGTTTGCCTTTAATTTTACCATTTGTATCCAGTCATATGTTACTCTCTGTGTTTCTGTCAGGCTCCGTTTCATCAAAGGGATGATGGGGATTCCATTGTCTTTGTAGAGCTGTTTCAAGATGGACGTGGATGGCTATCCATCACTTTTAATTCTCTCCTTCATCACATTCCCTCCATCATCTGTTAAAGGATAAATTGTTCATAGGCTTATTTAAAAATGAGATGATTGTGGTTGAATGGAGGAAGGAGATTGCATATCGGGATGGAGTGAGAAGGACCTCCTCCTTGATTTCCCCTGGGAGGACTCTTAGACTCTCCCCAAAAGTGCCTGAGGCACAGCCAGGGAGCTCCTGGGGCCTGGAGCTTGGGGGATGGAAGAAGATGTATTTGCTAAGAAAACATCTTCATGAAAGGCTTTCAGCTCTGCAATGTGTATTAGAATCACCTAGGGGTAGATGCTGGTGCCTGCCTACTCCTGGCCAATTATATAAAAACCTTTTGCTTGGAGTTTGGAACCAGCCTTTGATATAGTTTGAAAAGTTTCCCAAGTAAGTAACTATTGACCTAAGCTCATGGTTCTCAAGCAGGAGCAATTTTGCCATTTTTACATTTGACAATGTCGGGGACATTTTTGCTGGTCATGGCTGTTGGAGGGTGCAGCGCTGCTTGTATGTGGTGAGTGTTGGCTCAGGATGCTGCCAAGCTCCTACGACACACAGAGCTGACCTTCCCTGACAAAGAATGATCTGATGCAAAATGTCAACGTGCCAAAGTTCAGAAACCTTTCCTAGGAGCATTAGAAAAGCAAACACACAAGCCCACACATAAGTATTTGATTTAGACATTTTTACAATTACATTGCCTCATATACCCACATAATGTATTATGGTTCTCAAAGCAGCTTTACACAATTCACTTGGTTTGATCTTTATCATGACCCCATAAGGGAAATGTCACCATCTCAATTTTACAGATCAGGAAACTAGGGCCGAGGAAAGTGAATAACTCCTGAGGACCACTAGGTTTTCAATTTCTCAGGTCTCTTTGCACTAGCAGGCAGGTCAGATGGACACACATGCATTTTACTGACCTTGTCCCCCACTGGTAACAAACACTGTAACTAATCACTGCCTCATTCTCACCCAGCCCAAGGGCAGCCTCAGAATCCTTCTTAACCCAGGGCTCCAGGCAGCCCCAGGTGTGAGATAAAACTTGTTTGTCACATAGTCTCTAGACCTTGAACACCATACCTCTCCCTGAATTATGATGGTCGTGTTGAAAGAGACACCAAGGAGAGTGCTTGAGAGTAGGAGGCCCTTGAACGGCTGCAGGTGTTCAGACAATCTGTTTGGGAAATTGCAGCGTTAGCAGCATGTGCTCTGCCTGCGCCTTTGAAGAAGCGATTGTCTCCCTAACCCTTATATTTCTTTATAACTTTATTAGTGTGTTTGATTCACCAGATGCGCTAATTGATATACAGAGAAGGTACGCACAGCCATATTCTTCATTTGTTGGAAACTAAATATTTCTCCTTCTTCTAGAGCTCATTTGGATCTCCCTCTTGAGCTGGAGACATGAGATAATTATGAAAGGATGTTGAACTCTGACTCATGAAGCCCGCAGGACGGGAGTCAGGGTGCACTGAGCCTGTAGTCCAGTGTCTTTCAACACTTTTTATCTCATGGTGTACTTGAACTTATAAACTTCCACGGCACGTTTAAATTATGTTGTTCCAAAAAAAAAAAAGAGTTTAAAAATAAAAAAATATATACTTACTGTGCTTGGAACTTCTTTTGAAGATAATTTAATTGATGGTATTTAAAAAATTTCATGGCACACCTAAGATCCTTTCACGGTACACCAGAATGCTGCAGTAGCCTGGCTGAAAATCACTGCTGTAGAGTTATGAAGCTAGAGCCACCAGCCCCTGCTTGAGCACCAGACACAAAGCACAGTGGCTTGTGTAGTTAAATGCCTACCTCCTGTAAGAAAGCTGCAAGGGAGGGATGGATGCAAGCAGGCAGAGGAAAGGTGAGCATAGTTAAAGACTAATGTCTCAGTCTTCCAGGGAGGCAGGTGATGGAGAAGAAGCAGGCAGCTCAGTGACTTGGCTCCATCACCAGGAGGCAGAGGTGCTGCTCTTCCAGGGGTGTACTACTGTTGCTAAAAAAGTTGCATGAGCCTCTTTAGAGCAAGCACGGCTCTAGGCCCTCAGTGTGGTTTTATCACCCATAGGGATCAGTCTCTAGCACAGTGGTTCTCAACCTGTGGGTCGCGACCTTCTTTCTTTCTCCCTTCCCTTCCCTTCCCTCCCCTCTTCTCCCCTCCCCTCCCCTTCCCTTCTTTCTTTTTATTAAACCATAGCTGTGACATTAATGGAATCATGGGGTACAAATGTGCTGGTTTCATATACAATCCGAAATGTTTTCATTAAACTGATTAACATAGCATTCATGGCATTTTCTTAGTTATTGTGTTAAGACCTTTATATTTTGCATTCAGTAAGTTTCACCTGTACCCTTCTAAGATGCACTGTAGGTGCGGTCCCACCAATTACCCTCGCTCTACCCATCCTCCCCCATCCTCTCCCTTGCCCCTTTCCCCATATTCTTGTGCTATAGTTGGGTTATAGCCTTCATATGAAAGCTATAAATTAGTTTCATAGTAGGGCTGAGTACATTGGATACTTTTTCTTCCATTCTTGAGATACTTTGCTAGGAAGAATATGTTCCAGCTTC
>CAUYRH010022918.1:0-14668 GCA_963574655.1 Perodicticus potto | reverse complement strand
CTGTGTACAATAATTCAGTCATGGAGTACAGTGTGCGGGCTTCACATACAATCGGAGATATTTTTATCAACCTGATTAATATAACATTCATGATATTTTCTCATTTACTATGTGAAAACAATTTTGATCCGTATTTAGAAGTATGCTCCTGACCCTTAACATATGCACCACAAGTGTGATCTCACCCTTTAATCTCTATGGACCTCAGTAGGAAAAATGGGAAAACAGCAAACTCAACTAAATGATAATTATCTTCATGATATTGTGAAGGGGTGGGGGAATGTCTGTCATATTTAACTTTACATGTCAACTTGACCGGATTAAGGAATAACTAGAGAACTCATAAAACATTATTTCTGAGTGCATCTGTGATGGTGATTTCAAAAGGATTGTCATGTGAGTGACAATGTGGCAGACACTGTTCAATCAGCGGGGGACTTGCAGAGAACAAAAAAAAAGCAGGAAAAGGCAATTTTCTCTCTCTCTGTATCCTGGAGAAGGGACTCTTTTCCTCCTGCTCTTGGACATCAGAATGCCAGGATCTCCAGCCTTTGGACTTTGTGACACATGCCAGTGGTTCCCCAGGTTCTCAGGCCTTCCCCTTCACACATCCCCTGGTTCTGAAAATTTTGAACATGGACTTAGCCATGCTACTAGCATTCTAGGATCTCCAGATTTCACATTCTACGTTCTTCACAGATTTCCAGCCTGTCATGGGACTTCTCAGCTTCATGACTGTGTTTGCCAACACCTCTAATAAATCAGCTTTCACCTGTCTTCTATTGGTCTCTTTCAAGAACTTTGACTAAAACAATATCAGTGCAACAAGAGAATCCAGATGGCTGAAACAGAATATATTTCACCACACTAAGTCTTCTTTTCCACCAGTCTAATACTCAGAGGGTATAATAACCAGGGCTGCCTAGGAATTTTCAAGGGAGCAGAAGAAACATCATATTAAGTAATGATCTGAGAAGAAATACAAATATTCAAAATTGGTGTGCATAGTCCCCTGTTCCTTTTGTCCAGATCATTATCCAAGAAGTGTTCAACATGAGATAATTGTATTGCTCAGTGACATTTGCATTGAAAAATGTACCATTATTTAACTGAAAATGTTCTACACAGCCAAGAATGCAACCAGGATTAGCTTTAAAGGCCACAATGCTGGGATGGGAATCAAGAGGTTGGATTGAAATAATAACAACATAAACTAAAACTAACAAACAAAAAAAGTGGTGAAATTATTGAGCCTTAGAAAAGGTTCAATGTAGTCGATCTACATTGGTGTAATTCTCTGTACAATGTGGTCTTCCTCAGTACAAAAGAAGTGGGTCACTTTGGCCAGAGTCATGCTTCTGGCATTAAATGGTTTTCTTTGTAGCAGAAATATAGCCATTCATTTGTCTCCAGTCTGTAATGATGGGCATGTTGCATGCCTAGTACAATAAGCTATTTAGTTGTAAGTGGTGGTAATTTGGGTGGTGCAGGCCTGATCAGCTGCTTGATCACAGCAACATGTTCTCAACTGCATTTCAGATTGCTAGGGGTCCCCGATGGTGGTGTGACCCCCATATCCTAATTTTTAACAGAAATGTCCTCTGCACTTATTTGATCTTTATCCTGCAATCTTTGTTATGTATACTGGGGCAGTGAAGTGGGACAGGTGAGGGTAGATGACATTTCTATAGTTCTTGATTTTTAGGTTCAAAGGAAGTATTTTATATAAGGAATTATAGCTGAGGAGGCTCATCTTCATGACAGCCTGATTTAAATATCAAAATTGTGGACCTGACTCCTGAGACTAATGATATAATAATGGTGTATTCTATGGGGTTTTATAAACAAGTGAGTGCACTTTGCAGGTAAGAGCCATGTTATATAAGTTAGTGGCAGATTGTAGAATATCTGAAATAGTTTTGGGAAAAATGAAAACTAATTATTTCACACTCCTTATGTCAAGAAGTGAAGTCCATGTTCCCTAAATTTGAATCTGGGGAGGCTTGTTACTCACTTAATAGAGTAAGGTAGAAATGAGGTTGCATGATTTAGGACGCTAGAATACAAAAGGCAATGCAGCTTCAGCCATGCAAGAAATCCTGTACCATGAGACTGTAGAATTGGAGTGGCCATGCGTGGTACTCAGTTAAACTCATACTCAGCCCTAGCATTAATTGTCAGCTGTATGGATGAGACATACCAGATTTATAGCTCAGTTGAACCTTCAAGTGACTGTCTTGAAGAAACCTTGAGAGAAATCTGCCTGGTGGATCATTTCCCAGATTCCTGATCAAAAAAATTATTAGCAAAATAATATTAATATTTTAAACTAGTAAGATTTATGGTAGTTTTTAATACAGCTATAATGATGGGGATAAGAAATATTTTAAAGAAAGAAATAAAATACTCATTAATCCTAGAAAACCTAAAACAGAAAATTAAAAAATACTATAAGATCAGCGTAAGTCAATTTTTATAAGTGGTTTTTGTATGTTCTCCCAGAACCATTTATTAAATAGAGATTCTTTTCCCCAGTGTATGCTTTTGTTTGGTTAATTAAACATCACATGGCAATATTCAGCTGATTTCATATCTTGGTTCTCTATTCTGTTCCAAACATTGATGTCTTTATTTTTGTACCAGCACCATGCTGTTTTGATCACTGTAGACTTGTAATATAATATGATGTCTGGTAACATGATGCCTCCAGATTTGTTTTTATTTCTTACAATTGCATTGGCCAATCAGAGTTTATTCTGGTCCATTATGCTATTAAGAACTATTTTTTCAAGTCCATCAAAGTATGACATTGGTGCTTTGATGGGGATTGCATTAAATCTGTAGATCACTTTGGGTAGTCTAAATATTTTAATAATGTTAATTCTTCCCAGCTGTGGGTATCATATGTTTTTCCATGTGTTAATGTCTTCAGTTATTTTTCTCAGCATTTCATAGTTCTCTCTGTAGAGATCGTTCACATCCTTTGTTAGGTGCATCTCAAGGTATTTTATTTTCTTTGAAGCTATGGTGAAGGGAATTGTGACTTTGATTTGATTCTCAGCTTGACTTTTTTGGGCACATATGAAGGCTACTGATTTGTGGACATTGATTTTATATCACAAAACTTTATTGTAACTCTTAATAACTTCCAGGAGTCTCATAGATGAGTCCCTGGAGTTTTCTACATATAATTTCATTAGCAAAGACTGAAAATTTGATCTCCTCTGTCCCCATTTGGATACCTTGTATTTCCCTCTCTTGCCTTATTGAATTGGTTAGTACTTCCAGCACTATGTTGAGTAGTAATGGCAATAGTGTACATCCCTGTCTGGTTCCAGTTCTAACTGGAAATGCTTTCAGTTTTACTCCAAAAGATTTCATGAAGAAGACTCCATTGGCCATTTCAGAAACACCAAAAATAAATAGATGGGACATCACAAGGCTAAAAAGCTTCTGCATAGCTGAGGGTACAACTAAAGCAAACCAAAAACCCTCAGAATGGGAGATATTATTAACATGTTACAAATCTGACAAAGACCTAATAATCAAAATCTTACAGATAACTCAAACTAATCAACAAGAAAAGAGCATTCAACCCCATTTAGCACTCATAAATACATGAACAGAATTTACTCCAAGAAGCCAGATGAATGGCTAACAAACATATGAAAAAATGCTCATAATTCCTATTCATCAGAAACATGCAAATCAAAATCACATTGAGATAGCACCTAACCCCAGCAAGAATAGCCCACATCACAAAGCTACAGATACTTGCATGGGTGCAGAGAGAAGGGAATTCTTAGACACTGTTGGTGGGATTGCAAACTAATACAGCCCTCTTGGAAAGAAGTATGGGAAATCCTCATAGCGCAAAAAACAGACCTTCTGAAGACCAAAAATCACTTTATAACAAAGATATTTGCACCAGATTGTTCATCGCAGCTTAATTTATAATAGCCAAATCAAGGAAGAAGCCCAAGTGCCCTTTGACCCATGAATAGATTAATAAATTGTGGTATATGTATACCATGGAATATTATGCAGCCTTAAAAAGTGGAGACTTTACCTCTTTTATGTTTATATGGATGGAGCTGGAACATATTCTACTTAGTAAACTAGTATCTCAAGAATGGAGGAAAAAATATCCAATGTACTCAGTACGATTATGAAACCAATTTACAATCACTTGCATTTTCATATGAAGAATAGATCACAGCAATGACCCAGGATGAAGGAGAAAAGGAGGAGATGGGGGGAGGAGGGAGGTCAGATGGAGGGAGGGTGAATTGTGGGATCACACCTATGGTGCATATTGCAAGGGTACTTGTCGGATCTACTAAGTATAGAGTATAAATGTCTTACCACATAATTAAGTAAATGAGCTGAGGGATATATTAACCAGTATGATGTAAGCGCTCCGAATTGCATATGAAATCAGCATATTGTACCCCATAAACGCATTAATGTATACATGATCTACATCATTATGAATTAATTAAAAAAAAAATAGACCTTCTGTTTGATCCTGCAGTGTCATTACTAGACATCTACCAGAAGAAAAAAAGTCATTTTACTATAATGACATTGCACTAGAATATTTATTGCAATTCAATTCCCAATCACTAAGACGTGAAAACAACCCTAGTGCCCATTATTCCATGAACAGATAAAAAAACTGTGGTATAAGTGTAGCATGCAATACTATTCAGCCGCAAAGAAACATGTAGACTTCGCATATTCTCTATTTACCAGAAAGGATTTGGAGAAGCATCAATGAGAGAAATTTAAAAAGACCTAATAAATGGTGGGAAACACCCTTTTTTTGGAGTAGAAAACTCAGCACAACAAAATATTTAATGTAGAGGAATGGACAGCATGCTTGCAAAGGACAGTTACTGATTCTCATCACACTAAAAGGAAACCCTGAGAACAGGACAATCTCCTGGCAAGCCTAGAGACGTTTCCTGACTCGGGGGCAATCCTCCAAGTAACTCAGTGTTCCGGAATGAAATAACATCGGTCACTCACTAGTAAGCACGTGTTAAACATTGATGCTTAGTAGTTCTTCATGAGGGTTGTGGGGAAAGAAAATGTGACAATCGTTATGCATGCAGCCCTCATAGAATTACCTTAACTCTCCACACCTGTTGTGTATGTCATTCCCTTAACTCTCTGCACTTGTGTATACCTTAATAAATAGCCATTGTGGAGGGGGCTCTGGGCTACCCTGCGCTTAAGGTTAGCCCGCCTCCCACAAGCTTGTACTTTTAATCTGTGTCACACCTGGTTCCTTCCTGTGGCAACCAAGTCCAGGGCCTTAGGGGTCACAACAATTTAATTTTTCAAGATTGATATACCTATGAAATCAAACTGCAATTAAGATTTCACTTGACAATGTTGCTGGGTGTAATGTGTTATGTAGCAGACTCTTATATGTAAACAGGAATGTAAATAATAAGTATAACCTCTTTTCACAAAAAGGAAAGAGTAGGGTACTTATAAGAAATGGTCAGTTGCTTGTCAATTTAATGATGGAAATTTGGGAATCTTTGATCTAAATATATTTTACTGTCTGAGCATGGAGAGTCATTACATTTGGGAGTCAGTGTTTGACATTAGTGAAGACTTTTTGAAAGAGCATGGATTCATATGCTCAGTTGAGGATGATGACTTAAATATGTAATATTTAACATGAACTTCAGATTAAATCTCCTTGAAATGTGCTTTAGTCATTAAATGGTATTGTTCTAATTCACTCAGTCATTCTGATAACTTAAACATTACTTTGTGAGTAAGAAACAAAGTTTCCGAATTAGGCACAAGCCAATAACTGTCCCTGAGTAGCTTTGAGGATATAAAAACAGTATTAGGTTAACAATAGCTAAAACTTCCTTGTTAAAAATATAACATTATGTAATTTGCAGAAACAATATTTTTGAGTATATATTTTTAAATTATCAAAGTAATTAAAAAGAACACAATAAATATACATCATTCCCCTTTATGAAGTAATGTTTTTATTATTATTGTTATTAAGAAAAGTTGTTGAAAGGGTACGAAATATATAGTGCTTCAAATAGATAAAGGTTAAGTCTGGTCATTATGTGAAATTTCTTTGACAATTTCTAAGAGTTTCTACATTAGGAATTCATGTAGTTTCACTAGAGAAAATTTAGTGTAAAATTAAATTCTATATAGGTGTATTTGTAGTAAAATACAATTTGTGCCATCTGTTTTCAATTTCTCTCTCTCTCCCTTCTCTCTGTTTTTCTACTTTCCAGTGAGGAGTACCTCAGTCTCTTTTACTCTATATTTCTTCTCCTGGATATTGTGGTTAATAAGACGTATCATATGAGATAATTAGAGGAAGAAATCAGATTACAGATATTGTGAAATATTATCCTCTAGGAAGGTTTATCAGAATAAAAGAAGAGATATTCTAAAATGCTGAGAGTTTTCTGATCTCAGAAATAACAAGAAGAAAAACACATGGACTCTCTTCATCGTCCATAAAACCTGGAGAAAAAGTGAATAAAAAAGTACATTTAGATTTTTTGCTATATCATTGTTAAAAGTGGCAGAACAAAAGCTGTGTTGCATTCACACTTGAGACTGAGGAATGAGATTTATCCCTGATACATATTTAAGGCACCTAGAACTTAGTCTGTGAAGAAATAAGAGAAGACACATAATACTTATGCCTATGCTAATCTATTTTATCACAAATATCCTTTCACAAAATAAATTGGCAGAATCTTAAATATTAATAAAAAACATTACACTGCACATAAGATTTTATATCTCTTTTATGTTATCTTGATGAGTATTTTTTTTTTCGGGTTTTTACCATGACTAAGTGGGATTTATTCCAGCTATGCAAGACAGAGATGTGTTCAATGTATGAAATCTATCATAACATAATCAAACATCATATGATCATATCAAAGTCTGCCAAAGTATACAGTATAATATACAGACTATCTAAAGAGCTCTCAACATTCAACAGTCATAAAACAAGCAATGCAATTAGAAAACGGGCACAAGACATGAAGAGATATTTCACTGAGGAAAATACACAGTTGGAAAGTAAACACATGAAAATGTTCAATGCCATTAGCCACGAGTGCTAAAACCACTACAGTGACATTCATAGCAGTGAATGGTTAACAGGTAAATGGTTAAATATACTGAGGTTCATACAAACTGAGATGTGTACAAACACAAAAGAATGAATTATTGATACATGCATAGACTTGCACTGACCTGGATGACTCTCCAGGGAATTACGCTGAGGAAAAAAAAGCCTAATCCTGAGAAATAACAAACTATATTATGCGATTTATGTAATATTTTTGGAGTTATCAAATTTTAGAAGTGGATTGAGGAGAGATTGGGGGCTTCCAGAGGATGTGGGAAGGGGTAGGGTAGTTATAAAATGAGGGATCTTGTGGTGTTGGAAATATTTAGTATCCTGACTGTGGTGGTGGATTGATGCGTCTTTTGAAAGTTATTTATAAAACATTATATTTTGAATGCTTAAAGTTTTTGCTGAAAACAAAGAATGTCTCAGGTACAAAATGCTAAGTTGCACAACATGAGTGAGGAAGTACAGTTTTTCAGAGAAGGAAAACATTTTTATTTTCTTTTACTTATTTATTTATTTATGTATTTTGAGACAGAGTCTCACTATGTCCACCTGGGTAGAGCGCTGTAGTGTCACAGCTCACAGCAACCTCAAACTCTTCGGCTTAAGCGATTTTCTTGCCTCAACCTTCCAAGTAGCTGGGACTACAAGGGCCCACCACAAAACCCGGCTTTTTCTTTGTTGTAGTTGTCACTGTTGTTTGGCAGGCCTGGGTTGGGTTCGAACCTGCCAGCTCTAGTGTATGTGCCTGGTGGCCCACCGACTGAGCTATAGCCGCGGAGCCAGAAAAGGAAAACACTTTGAAAGTTTCCCAATAAAAGGGGCTGCACCTAAAGCAGTAAGTATTGTAAATTCCAAAGAATGGATGTCACTTCAAAAAGAAAACTAAAATTTGAGTGGGAGGATTCTATCTTGTCCTCTGGCGCACATCACTGACGTTTTCAGAAAAACATTCAAAGTGACACCAGAAAAGAGCTATTTATTTTTTCTGATAGGTCTTGATGTGCACTGAATACTGTACTTGGTGAGCAAGATAACTGTTTATATGAAAAATAACTAAAGGCATAGACAAAATTTAGACTGGTAAATATACATTTTACTAAGAATATTAATGTCATTCTACTTTGAGAATAAAATAGTTTGAACTCTTCCTAAACACTGAGAAACTACCTCATTAATTTAAAAGGAAAAAAATATGATTTGAAAATTGACTAAAAGAACAGTTATGAAAACTAAATAACTAATGCCAAATTGTAAAAATTTGTATGTGTCGTGCATCTAAAGAAATTCAGTATTTTAGATCTAGTCTTGATTTTTTGGCACATAAAACAACACATTTACTTTTTAGCATGATAAACAGAATAGAATATTTGTACAATAAAGGGGATTTTTTAAAATTTTTCTAAAGGTTACCAGATATTAATGCAGAAGCTCAATAGCCATTTAATGTTGTCGGCTTATTGCAATCTAACATGTCAATTTAGGATTTCCTCTATGACTCAGACGCTAACATAAAACTACTTATTTACTAAATTTACCATGGGCATCTGCTACAATGGCCTTCACCAATCTGAAAATCATACATAACACTAATCACATTGTAAACACAGTGATCAGATTATCATCAAACTACAGTCTGCTTCTCTGCCATATTAATAACTTTTTATTGTCAGAATGCAATTTTGGATATCAGAATCAAGTGTGAGATGCTTTTGAATTTTTAAGGGCAATCAATTGATTTTTGGTAAAGATTTGTGGTAACAAAGAAAGGTATTTCCTGTATGCAATGTTTAAACATGATATGATAACATGCATAATTTTTCTGAATTCCAAGTTGTGAAATCCCACTGTGTGGGGGAGAATATTTTTCTTTATGAAGTTGGAAAATGGAAACATTTTAGTACATAATGGTACATAAATTTCATAAATTGTACCTAAAATATAATGAAAGTTCTCAGGATTTTCAAATGTCATTTGTTAACTTAATGGTTATATCTTTCAGAAGAAACAATTGTAAAAGTTTCTGGCTCTCTATAAACTGAGAAAACAAAATCCAGAGACTGTTTCATCCTTTGGAAAAGACAAATTGGCAAAAACTATGACAGGTTTGTATGAATTTGAAGGGATTGAAATGATTTTAACATATATCTTTTGATGTTACTTCTATGTTTTATAATTCTTTTGTATATTTATCCCCATCCCTTAAATAATAAACCTAGAACTTAATAAATGTATACTAAGTATGTATTAAGCTACCTGAAAACTAAAAGGGAAAAATGAATTTGATGTAAAAATGTGTTTATCCAGAGACTTTTTTTTCAAAAATAACTTCTTCATTGACATGTAATTTATATAATAAAATCTATGATTTTTTAAAGTACAAAATTTAGTTACTTTTAATATATTTGGAGAAATATTAATGCTATTTCAACTCAGAAAACTCTGATCAGTATATTTTATAGAAGAGAAAAAGTTCCCAGATTTTCAAAGTTCATGCATGTTATAGCAAATACTGATGTGTCATTCATTTTTATTCTTGAATAATATCTTATTGTACACATATACCAATTTATTTTTAATCCAGTTATGGGTTGTTTCCATATTTGGGCTATTACTGAATAGTGCTACTATAAACAATCACATGCCAGCCTTGTTTTGGACCCTTGTTTTTCATTATTTTGTATATATACCCATGAGTGGAAACAGTGGATCATACAGTGACTTTGTTTACCTTTTTGAGTATCAAACTCTTTTCCATAGTGACTGCAGTGCTTTATATATCTATAAACAATGTACAAGGATTTTAATGCACAAGGATTCTCATCTCTCTACCTCTCTTGTAAACATTTAACTATTGCACGTCTTTTATATTTAATCACCTACTGAATGTGAAATAGTCTCATTGTAGTTTCGATTAGATTTCCTTGATGATTAATGATGTTGAACATTTTTTATGTGATTACCGCCCATTTTAATATCTTCTTTTACACAGATATTCAAAAATAACTTGGCCATATTTAAATTGATTTATCTGTATTTTTATTTTTGAGTTGTACATATTCTTTATGTGTTCTAGATGCAAGTCCCTAATCATATATTTAATTTGAAAATATTTTGTCACATTCTGTGGGCTGTCGTTTCACTTTCGTTATGATGGGTTTTTTTGCAGTTTTTGGCCAGGGCTAGGTTTGAACCTGCCACCTCCGGCATATGGGTCCTGTGTCCTACTCCTTTGAGCCACAGGCGCCACCCCTCCTTATGATGTTTTATAGCTTACATTTTAAAAATGTAATTGTAATTGCTGAATATGTCCGCTTTACAGATAGTTTTCTGTAGGGAAGATAAAGTCCTTTGTATTAAGTTGTACTTTTAAAACAATAAAATCTTGGACAGTTTAGCCAAAGAACAATAGGTATTTTGCATGGAAATATTTGAATCTCATGTCCGTCCAGAAATGTTCTTTATATTATTAGGAAACATGTTCCTGAAGCAATCTTATATAAGAGCTACATGCTCCCCATTGAGTTTTAGGTTATCTATTGAAAAAGTTGCACATATTAGGAATAATCCATTCTTCATTGTGATTTTCTTTCTTATGTATTACAAAATTAAATAAGGTAAAATATATAGTATTAGGTCATCCATGATTTTCAATAGTAAAAATCAGATGGGAAAGATGTAATTTAATCTATATATTTTTGCAGGACAGTGCATTTTTAAAGGAAATTCTACCAAGTTATGTTATGCATGAATTCTCTGAGTCTCCCAAATTTTTTAATAATTAATTATATGATTTTCTTAGATTTTAAAGTATTTGATGTGGCTACTTTGATATAAGTACAAGTAAATCTTTGTGGGTCTTGTTTCTAGAAAAGAGCTAATCTATGATAGTAGTATTGAACAACGAATCTATGATGATAGTATTGGAGAACTAATGTACGACAATAGTATTGAAGAACTAACTTATGGTAATAATATTGAAGAAAAATATCAACAATATAATGGCTACCTCACAAGGAGGATGTATTGGTAATAAGTTTTAAACAAATTTATAATTCCATATGTATGTATATGTATAGAAAGAGACTAATTGCCAAAGTGCATAATTTCCTAAAAGTACAAAGGAACTTAGTTGATAACTTTAAACACTTGTGTTTAGTCAATAAACAAACAAATTCAAATATATATAAGTAGGCCCTGTTTTAGATATCAGGGCTATAGAGAGGGCAACACAGACAATAACAACAGCTTTATGGGCTTCTTTCAGAAAATGTAAGAGTGGTATAAAGAAAGAGTAAATGCAATTAATTTCTTGGGAATTACTTTTGACATTTCCACCTGCCTCCTTGCAACAGGTGATGGAAGAGAAGAATAATTCCCAAATCAGCTTCTGCCTGTTGTGAAAAAAGGAAATTCATAATATTGTTTAAATGTAGTCCATTAAAAGCAAAGAGGGTTGAATTCTTTTAGATAGGATTTGGTGGCTCTTATAGTGTAAACATTTTTGGTTTTAATCCAGAAACAATAAGGAAACTACTGATGGTATAAAACTGGATACAGCATGAGCAGTTATGCATTTTCAAAAAATTCCACTGGAGTGAAAATAGAATTTAAAAGAGAGGGTGTGTATAAGGGGTAGGTTGGTGGAGATGGATTCAAACAAACTAAGTTTTAATGGAATAAATATAGAAAAAGTGGAGAGAATACATTCAAACCTCATTAGGGTACAGAGGCATATAATGGACGGAATATGGCATACAGGGAACATGGCAGTGACAAAGGGGACCTCTCATATGGATCAAAATTTAATGGTCTTTTTCACTGGGATAAAAAAACCAATAGAAGAGTCACTGTTGCTCCCTGCACCACAGCCAATATGAAAAGATTGACTTCTAACCTATGGGAAAAAATCTAAATATAGGTCAGCAATGGGCATGAAAAAATAAATACAAGAGAAATTACAGAAGTTAAGGAAGGTGTGAAAATTGTAGCCAATATAGAAGAATCACTGAGTAGAAAGTAAGGTTGAAAAAAAAAATTGTTTGAAGAGTGCATGAAAAATAAGCAGATAGCCCTTAGATTGTTTCTTGCAAGTTATTCAGTAGCAGCTATGTGTAAAATCTGAATGAGAATCAATAATGAATTAAACATGCCCCCTATTTTATGAAGCTTGCCATATTTATAAACATATATATGAATAATTCATCATTTTTTAATAACCAGAGTCATTAATTCATTGATTCTCAATGCCTCAGTTATGATAATGGAAAAACAAATGGAGAGAAGTAGTCGGAAACTCAAAGCAATCCTGAATGCAAATACATGTAAGGGTGGATTCAAACTAAATTAGTTGAATGTTGCAAGACTCTCCTATGGAGTGTGAGTTACATCTTATGCTGACCACAAAATTAGCATCCTTAAAACAAAGAAGAATTCTATGATATGAGACGTAGAGTTTTCTTTGTCTAACTTTCACTTCTTCTTCTTTTTCTTTTTTTTTTTTTTGCAGTTTTTGGTCAGAGCCGGTTTGAACCTACCACCTCCGGTTTATGGGGCCAGTGCCCTACTCCTTTGAGCCACAGGCACCACCCAACATTCACTTCTTTTTAAAAGAAAACATAGAAAATAATAATAAAGTTAATATCATTTTACTCAAGAAGAACAAAAGATCTCCTATTATACATGTATCTAATCACTTAAACAAAATTCCTGAAGCTTTATTTATTTTGGAATTACAATTTTTTAGCAATAAGTCAAATAACCCATTATCTAAATTTTAGCATAAATAACCTGTTTCCAAAATACTTCCCTTATTGAAACTTCCAGGGGTTATTGGGAGCACTAATTTAGATAAAATTATATGAGATATATAATTTTTACTCCTGTTCTAGAGACCCGACAGGAAATTAAATGAAACTACATAGCTTTGGTGACCTCATTTCTCCATGATCTAACCATCGCTCTGATTCATTTGATAGCATTCTCATCTTTTTATGTAAAAATTACAGTGTAAAATGTATATTTTCTCCTAAGAAAGTCACTTGGATTTTAAAAGCATGTACATAACTATTTGGGTACAGGATGGTCATGTACTTCTTCAGAGAAATTTGGTGTCTAATCAGTACTCATTTATCTACCTTAAAAGTATGATCAAATTTCAAAAGAATATCCCCAATTTATCAGCAATAGTTCTAATTTTTATGAATCCCTTATCTATCAGCGATCTTCCCTGCTTTGACTCGGTCCACTTGTCGAAATCAATAATGTTCAATTTCTCCCTGATGGAATCAATAGTTATAAACTATAAACTGTAACACTGGTTTTCATATTTAGTCTCATTCCTAAGGGAACCACTGTCAATGAAGTCTGTCATCAATAACGAATGATGAGCCACCAGGGCTTGGTAATTCTTTCTCTCCAGTTTTCTTTCCTTTCCAAGTGCCTGTGAAGTTGTAATTGAGTGGGGAAATGCTAAACAAATATCAAATGAGCATTTTCTGTCAAATTAGTTTCTTTCTGATTTGTATGTTCTTCTTTTTCTATAATCTTCAAAAACTTTCAAAGATCTCTATTTCTTATACAGACAGAATATTCTGCAATTAACGCAAACATGGTAGACCACAGAAGGAAAAACTGTCTTTTTCATCATTTCAGGGCTTTGTTTTTTTCCTGCTGTCCATGACCTTCTCTATTTCCAGCTTAATTTTAATGGATACTTCAAACTCAAAACTTTGGGAAAATCTTTTGATAGAAAATTATTACATTTAAGTCTATGTTCTTCTAAAATCTTAAACTCCTTTCTTTAAAACCCAAAGCATCACATGGAGATACACCGCAGATAGATATAAGAATTTCTCGAGTAGTGGGCCGTAGAAGCACCAGTATGTGAATTGGACATGAGCTCCCCAGATCACATCAGAGATGATGGACGCTCCACATAATAAAGAATCAGTGCAGAGAGATAAACAGTGACTAGAAAAGGCATGTAAGCATGAGATGAGAACGGAAAGTGTTCTGCCTGAGGAAATGAAACTGGTTGAGGAAAGGACTTCCTGGCCCAACAGAACAGGAACTCAGTTCTTATAACTAGACCACGGATCAATAACACAGTTGTAAAACTAAAAGAATTAGTATTAATCAATAAATACATAAGTTAAGTACCTGAGCCAGATTTTTCAAACAAGACTCAGGTTGACATTGAGGTGAAAGACATGATAATTCAGTGGCCTTATCCATAGGAATTAGCTGGGGATATCAGGACACACCCACTGACAAAGCCAATTATTTATTTACTCCTTCCTTCCTTCCTTCGTTCCTTCCTTCCTTCGTTCCTTCCTTCCTTCCCTCCCTCCCTCCCTCCCTCCCTCCCTCCTTCCTTCCTTCCTTCCTTCCCTCCGTCCTTCCTTCCCTCCGTCCGTCCTTCCTTCCTTCCTTCCTTCCTTCCCTCCGTCCTTCCTTCCCTCCGTCCTTCCTTCCTTCCTTCCTTCCTTCCACCTGAGACTCCCACAGTTTGTCTGGTGG
>CAUYRH010022915.1:0-33696 GCA_963574655.1 Perodicticus potto | reverse complement strand
CTGCCTCCATAGCCAAAGAACTAACTGGCTCGAAATGTCAATAGTATGGAGGCTGAGAAACCCTTTAAAAATCAATATTTTCCTGAGAGTGGTCTTCTAGCGATTCTTTTGCACTCTTTTTTTTTTTTTTTTTTTTTTTTGGAGTTTTTGGCCAGGGCTGGGTTTGAACCCGCCACCTCTGGCATATGGGGCTGGCGCCCTACTCCTTTGAGCCACAGGAGCTGCCCTCTTTTGCACTCTAATTGCTTATCTCTGAGAGCCTTTTTTTTTTTGAGAGAGTCTTACTATGTTGCCCTCAGTAGAGCGTTGTAGCATAACTCACAACAACCTCAAACTCTTGGACTTAAGCGGTTCTTTTGCCTCAGCCTCCCAAGTAGCTGGGACTACAAGTGCCTGCCACAATGCCTGGCTATTTTTTTGGTTGTAGATTGTTGTTTGGCAGGCCAGGGCTGGGTTTGAACCTGCCAGCTCTGGTGTATGTGGCTGGCGTCCTAGCTGCTGAGCTACATGTGCCAAGCATGAGAGCCTTTTCTTATCTGACTCCCCCAGTCCCCATTACCCTGGGAAACCAAGGTAAAGCAGCACCTTGTTATATACAAAGCTGGTGTGCTGTGAACTAATGTTCTTATTCCTAGTTCTAATGAAAGAAGGTCTTTGGCCAGACAGACCCACAGCCTTCAAGTCAGACATGCCTTTACTGCCGTTCTTTCTAAGTAAGTACTCCCAAGGGGCCAACACCAGTGTGACTGCCATGCCTGGGGGACAGCTTCAGTCATTCTTTCCTGTGGAGGGAACTGGCAGTGGTCAGGATGGATGTGGGCATTGTTTTTCTGAGAGGAGGCTCTTTAGAACCCAAGGTCCAACATTGATCTCTAGGACACTTAACCGTTGGGTTTTAGGAATCCCATCAGTGGTCATCAAAGAAGCAGGGCCAACTGGTCTTGCTATAAAAGGGAACATACATGTTACTATAGAGGGAAGATAGGGGCTGGACTGAGAAAAGTAAGGCTATTGTGGTATGACGTTAGAAAATGAACCAGCCCTACTATATGGAATTCAAATATTCTACCTCTTCCCAACTTCCCTACAACCACTTTACATTTTGACATTCAGCTTTATTTTGAAGGATCTGATGCCCTCTGTGATATTGTATCCAACTCAGTAGCATTTAAGTTCATTCTAAATGAAGAAACCTTAAGGCCTAACATAACCTTTCTTGATTGCAGACCATTAGTAATGTACATGAACACAAGCCAAAAGCTTTCGGAACACAAAGAATTACCCATTACTGTAAGTGCTTAGTGACTATCACTGCAAAGCTACAGGTGGCAAAGTATCACCAGCTGGACTCCATACTTTCTGACTTTAATTTGCAGATACATGGGGAAAATCTCTTTGGAGCTGAATTTCAGTTGCAAATCTGTGTTCCAGTCAAATTATTAGGTCTCCAGATTGTGAAAGTGAAGAACCTTATGAAGACTCAGGTACTTTAAAGCTATTCTTTATCATGATCACATCTCTTTCTAGAGCAGTGGTTCTCAACCTTCCTAATGCCACGGCCCTTTAATACAGTTCCTGTTGAGTCGTGACCCACAGGTTTAAAGCTGCTGTTCTGGAGTGTCTATGGATTCTCCAAAGACATAAAAACTAGAGTTCTTGAGAAACAAATTAACAATGGGAAAACATTAGGCATAAATTACCAAAGTCATGTGCAGAAAGAGTATCAACCACCCAGGTCTTAAAGAAACATTTCAGTTTTCTTCCCCTTTGTGAAAAATAAGCAAAAATTCAAACATTTAGTAGCCATAGAGACATTTGTTTTCCCTTTGAAAAATCAATAAATTCCACTTCTATAAATGATGAGCTTGATAAACATGAACAAACATGAGACATTTCTCAAAATTCCCCTATAAATTTAGCAGCCTTGATACCTAAAGCAACACACTCTGATTCATGTTATAGTTGAGGCCTGAGCTTTCTTGGTTTCTGCCCTCTACCCCAGGCTACATAAACCGGCTCAAAAATGAAAATCTAATGTTTATAGAATGGACTCTACTATCCATTAGAAAGGATTATAAGTTATAAGCACTTGTTTTCATGGGTAGTTTATTTTTTAAGAACATTTGTAATAGCAAGTTTAAATATTTCAACAAACATTTCAGTTTCCATTTGGAAACAAAATTCTTGTTTGAAAAGCTGACTGGAAACATGTAAAAATGAGTATTCCCACTCTGTATTGGGGATAGATGTTGAAACAGCACCAGAGGCATTAAAGCCAGCGACCTCTTATTGTGAGGCAGTAAGACACACTTGGTTTACTTAAATAGACTATGTCGGCAGAGAAGGTCAGTGGCAGAGCTGAAGTTCAGCATTGTCTTATGGAAATACTGGATCTTTTTCTTTATTTGCTTCATGGCATGAGTGTTGCATTTGGTCTTGAAGGTCATTTGTGTCAGGATTTTATCTGTGAGGTAATGTAGCCAGAGCACATTATTGTAAGGGTGATATTCACCCCAGCAGTTGTCATTCTCCTTACGCATGAGCCGGTAGATCTCAAACTGGTAGTCACCTTCACCTGTAAATAGGTCCTCGTCCATGGAAATGTCACAGAAAACTACAATTCCATCCCGTTCTAAGCGTGACAGGGTGTAGTCAATGATGCTGACTTGCAGCCCACAGGTGGGGATGGTGCTTGTCTTCCCATTGAGGATGTAGGGAATCTCTTTGAGGTGGGTTTTCTTTAAAAGCACATTCCCCCAATGTAAGTCTCGATGCTCAAAGTGCAGTGATGCTTCTGCCACTGCTAGCGATGCTGTGATCTGGTGTAGAATACTCTTTGCAGTAGCTATGGAAGACAACTTCTTTTTCATTTGCTCTAAGTCAATCCCTCCAAACTTAAATTCCAACACAATGAAGAGCTGGTCTTCTTTAAAATAGTCAGGCCGGTCATTTGCAGACCCTTTGTTTGAATTATATTGATCCCAGGCTTTGAGGAGAAATGGAGGGTAAGACCCTTGAACACAGTGCACTGAGTTCAGCCCAATAAATCCTTCTGTACGGTTGTACACCTCATCAGACAAAAGGCTCAACTCTTTGGAGATTATGATCTCTGGCAGTATTTCCTCAAAGGTTTTCTGATGGGATCCATTTACTAAATCTGGTCCTTCAATAGCAATGATTTTTAGGGCTATAGGTGTGCGATCAGCAATTGTTCGAAACACTTCACCAAACACTCCTTCCCCAATCTTCTCACAGTGATCCAGTTTTTCTGTGGAAAAGAAATGGCTAAAAGGAATGGGTCCTTCCTGATTGCATTCCCCATAAACCTTTTCAGCATCAGATGCCTTTTTGTTTGCAATATGTAGAGTAGTTGAGGGGCTTAACAAGTACAAAGAGGAATGCCAAGGGGAAAAAGCACTGTTTGTTCTATTCATGACAGGAGGGTTTGAATATTCTGCTATGAAGGACCCAGAGAGAGAACTGGCAATGGTATAGCTGCTGCGTACCTCTGACACATCAGTCACAATTTTCTTCTTGTGAAAACTGAAGGAGGCCCTGGCTTTGGTCCAAGAGCAGGCATTCTGTACATGAGTTAGGTCCCTGGTGAGGAGTGAATCTTTTCCCATCCTTTGTCCCTTTTTAAACTGGTGGTAATGGAGGAGGGAGTTTTCCACTGCCTCCTGATGTTTCCTCTTCCTGCGTGGCCCAGTTCTCTCAGGCTTGTTAGTTCCCCCAGGTACAGTATGTCCAGTGGCCTGCTTATATTTTACCCCGACAATCCCCTGAGACCCAATCTCTTGACAAGAGTCCTGGTCTGTGGCCCTCTTCTTACCTGTCCTTGACGGACCTGGGCCCTCCAGTATGTTTTCCACTAGTTCCCTTTCACAGTAGGACTCTGTCATATTCTTCCCATCCGTCCCAAACTCAGAACCCTCAGGGTTTCCTGACTCACCAAAGCCAAAGAGAGCTGACCTGAGGCTGGCACGGGCTTGGTGGACCATCTTGGTGAACCTGCTTTCTTCTGTTGCTGCCTTCTGGGAGCTGGGGAGAGATTCTCGGTCCAGGGAGGCTTCTGGAAAGTGGAAGCCGTTCGGAACTGCAGAGGCTGCATCCAGACAAGCGGAGGAGCTAACAGAGATGATACTGTCCCTGGGCGCTAGGGACTCGGGGCCCGGCGAGGCCGGGGAGCTGAACAGGGAGGCACTGGTGCCCAGCTCGTGGCCGTCTGCGGACCGGCTGCACACGCTGAGGTCCGGACTGAGGTGGTCCGGGCTGCGGCTGGAGAAGGGCAGCGGTCGGAACTGGCCGTAGGGTGTGCTGCACTTCTGCGGGGCCCGAGGTCGCAGACGCGGGCTTCTTGGGCTCACGATCAGATTGGACCGAGGTCTGAGCCTCAGACGTCTTGGGGTTCCGGGCAGGCTCGGCTCGTCTTTGGGCACTCGGCCACCAGGGCGCCTCCGCCCTCTGCGGACCGGGCTGCCCGGGAAGTCCGGGTCGGCAGGATCGTCGGAAGCGACAGACTGCGAGAGGCTGCCGCTGCTGGTCTCGCTGCTGCTAAAGAAGCGCCTCTGGTCCTGCGGCGGGAACCACTGCGCGGCCTCCCGGACCGGGTGCCGCCGCGGCCTCCCGCCGCCCGCAGCCCCGTACGTTCGGAACAGCCGACCGCCGGGTCGCGGGAGCGGACCCGCCATGGCCGGCACCCGCCAAGCAGTTCAAACGCAAGCACCGCGAGACTTGCGCGCATGCCTACGCCCCTTCCGTTTGCTGGGTCCTAGCGCCCGCCCACACGCATGCGCGTCTAGCAGTGGTCGCGTGGGCGCCGGGAGGGGGCGAAACCCCTGGCGGTTTAGTTTGGTCAAATTGGTGGCGGGAATGGCTCTCGTTTCAGGCCTATACTGTGTGCACCCGGAGAGACGCGCTCACTTGTGGGAACAGTCCTGTTCAGGTAAGCGCAGCCGTCTTGAGAGGCCGAGGGAGGGAGGAGGTCCAGAAGCGAGTGACAAGGGAGGCCGGGATGCTGCTTTTCCAGGGTTCCCCTGCAGCAGGCCAGTGCGCGGCTTCCCCACGGCCGCCTCCTTAGCTTTGTCACAGGGTCACGTGTGCCAGGCTTGGAGTTTTGCTTGGGCCAAGGTGAGCGCTACAACTGCGCACACCCTTCATTGTGGGACCTTAGATGCTCTGTGTCCCAAGTGTTAAAAATTTCAGCGTTTCCCGTACAAATTGTGCTACTTAGACCTTTCTTTTCCAGCATGTGGAACAATGGCATTCGGTGAACTGTACCATGACTTCAGATAAAGAAAATGTAACCGTGGCTGCAGAGATCACCTTGGGTCATGCTAAGCAGGTACTTGAGACTGTGAAATGCTCTAGATTTGGTTAGGCAGCTGTTCACAGCATCTCCCTTAGAAAGGATAATAGCGTTTAAAATACTATATAACGTGTTCGAAATAGGTCTTTTGATGCACTTTCTGCTTCATCCTGTACCTTAGCCAGTTATTTAAGCTACCTTCAGTTACAGTACCAGGAATTCTAGGAATTACCTGCGACTCTTCCTTTTCCTACATCCCCATATCTATTTCAGCAGCAAGTCCTGCCATTCTACTGTCAGAATACCTGTATATCCAAAATCCGTTCACTTCTTTCCATTTCCAGGGCTACTGTTGTAATTCAGGCCACCATCTCTTGCTGAGGCTCTAACGTAAATCTGGACCCGCTTTTTTTTTTTTTTTTTTTTTGAGACAGATCCTCAAGCTGTCACCCTGGATAGAGTGCTGTGGCATCACAGCTCACAGCAACCTCCAATTCCTGGACTCAAGCGAGTCTCTTGCCTCCACTTCCCAAGTAGCTGGGACTACAGGCGCCCACCATAACGCCCGGCTATTTTTTTGGTTGCAGCCGTCATTGTTGTTTGGTCGGCCCCGGGCTGGATTCAGACCTGCCAGCTCAGGTGTATGTGGCTGGCGCCTTAGCCCTTTGAGCCACAGGCGCCTAGCCTGGACCCGCTTTTCTTGCCTTTACTTTCCTCACACCCTCTACAAATAAATCTTTACGTAACAGTTATCCATTTCTAAAAGCAAACATTAGATTGTGCCACTCTTCTGCTTAAAAAGAAAGAAGTGACTTTTGAACACGCTTAAACTAAAACCCATGGTTTTTCATGTCCTGCAAGGCATTACTTGATCTGGTCTCTGCTTAATTCTCCAACTTCATCTCCTAATACTTTCCTTTCTCTTTCCCCTGCTCCTCCTACTTAGTTTATTTTGTCCTTTCTGTTCTAGCATCTTGACACTGTTCTGGCCACTGGTCTCTTGTATTTGTCATTCCCCTGTGTAACCCTGCTCTTCCCCTAGATCTTCACTGAGTAGTTTCTTCATAAATTTAGCTTATGTGGGCAGCGCCTGTGGCTCAGCAAGTAGGGCGCCGGCCCCATATACCGAAGGTGGCGGGTTCAAACCCAGCCTCGGCTGAACTGCAAAAAAAAAATAATAAATAAATAAAGATACTTTAAAAAAAAAAATTTAGCGTATGTGTTATAGTCTTAGAGAGACCTTCCCTGATCACTTATCCTAATGTAGGAACAGTGATGAAGTTTAACATCTTGGCAATGATTCAGATGAGATACACGGAGGGTCTCAAGTGAAGAAGCAGCAATAGGGATGGAGAAAAAAGAGACAGGTGTAAGAGAGAATAAAAAGAATTGTGAGGAACTGACTTTCGGTGGGAGTTGTGGCATAAGGTAAAGGGAAGGGAAAAGAAGTTGAGGAACAACTGCACTTGTTTGGGTGACTTTGTGGATGTTGGGGCCATTAGTGGGCTAAGGACTACTAGAGAAGTCATACCTTTATTTTTATTTATTTTTTTGAGACAGAATCTCAAGCTGTTGCCCTGGGTAGAGTGCCATGGCGTTACAGCTCACAGCAACCTCCAACTCTTGGGCTTGCCTCAGCCTCCCTAAGTAGCTGGGACTACAGGTGCCCACCACAACACCTGGCTATTTTTTGGTTGCAGCCGTCATTGTTGTGGGGCAGGCCCGGGCTGGATTCGAACCCGCCAGCTCCAGTGTATGTGGCTAGTGCCTAGCCACTTGAGCTATAGGCACTGATCTGAGAAGTCATACCTTTATTTTATTTTATTTTTTTTGAGACACAGCTTCAAGCTGTCACCCTGGGTAGAGTGCTGTGGCATCACAGCTCACAGCAACTTCCAACTCCTGGGCTCAAGCGATTCTCCTGCCTCCACCTCCCAAGTACCTGGGACTACAGGCGCTCACAACAATGCCCGGCTATTTTCTTTTTTTTCTTTTGGTTGCAATTTGGCTGGGGTCAGGTTTGCACCTGCCACCCTTGGGATGTGGGACCGGCGCCCTACTCACTGAGCCACAGGCACTGCCTAAACAATGAACTGGCCATTTTTTGGTTGCAGCCATCGTTGTTTGGCAAGTCCAGGCTGGATTTGAACCCACTAGCTCAGGTGTATGTGGCTGGCGCCTTAGCCACTTGAGCCACAGACGCTGAGCTGAGAAGTCATATCTTTTTTTTTGAGACAGAGCCTCAAGCTGTCGCCCTGGGTAGAGTGTTGTGGCATTACAGCTCACAGCAACCTCCAACTCCTGGACTCAAGCGAGTCTCTTGCCTCCGCCTCCCAAGTAGCTGGGACCACAGGCGCCTGCCACAACGCCTGGCCATTTTTTGGTTCCAGCCGTCATTGTTGTTTGGCAGGCCCAGGCTGGATTCGAACCTGCCAGCTCAGGTGTACGTGGCTGGCGCCTTAGCCCGTTGAGCCACAGGCGCCGAGCCGAGAAGTCATATCTTTAAAGGGAAAGTTGGTGAATCCAAAAACAGTGAATCTATGTCTCAGATACATATTTTTCTCTCCCTTCTCCCATCTTACAGTTACTCAGAGATATAACTGAACTCCAGATCCTTGGTAAAATATCTTTCAACAGTAGTTTGTATGAGGGGCTCAATGCAGAGAACCACAGAACTAAGGTAAGCCCTGTCTGTTTTCTGGTTTCTGGGTAGTTTCTTGGGAAAACTGCCTAGCCTTTGAGCTCCTGCACAGACCGTCTGCTGTTGCCCTCTTCCTATTTTAAGTCTTATCTCTTCTGATCTTGGCTCTACCACTGACCGCCATTGTGACCTTGAATGAGTCAACTTCTGCCTCAGTTTTTTGTCTGCAAAATAAGGCAGTTGAGCTAAGAGGCCTAAGCTGAGGAGGTCTGAGTTGAAATGACTACGTTGGAATCAACTGCAATATGTACTTTGGTTTGAAAATGTATTGACTTAAAAAAAAATTTCTTAAGTGAGGAATGGTTTTTGCATTCTGCCTATGTGCAGTTATCAGTGTTTAATTATTGTATTAAGTAGTTGCAATAAGACTTAGACTAAGTATTGGAACCATTGGAGTTTTTTGCAGAAGTATGACCAGAAGTCAAATTGACATCTGTAATTTAAAAGCTAAAAGTTACTGTGTTTGTTACTTTCCATTTACATTCTTGTTGACACTTTACTAGACGTGGTTTTAGAGATGATCTATTTTTGAGCTCTTCTTTGTTTGTTTGTTTGTTTTAAAGAGATAGGGTCTCACTGTACCACCCAGGCTGGAATGTAGTAGTGCCATCATAGCACACTGTAGCTTCAAACTCCCAGGCTCAAGCCAACCTCCTGCCTCAGCTTTCCAAGTAGCTGGGACAACAGGCATGTGTCGTCATGCCTGGATTATCTGTGAGCTCTATAGTTAGGCATGATTCCTCACTAAAGGGAATGTCAAGAGAGTGAGTTTGGATTGCTAAAGATAAAGTCCCGTGTTTTCTTCCCTGGACAACACGGGAGAAAAAGGAGCAATTCTCTCCCCTTTTGTTTAACAGTTTCTGATGCATCCTTAAGGAAGCATGCTTACATTTGACTTTTATAGAAAGAAACATATTGTCATAACATATTCTGAATTGAATCATATTAGATTGCAAAAGAGCAATACCCTAGACATGTCCAAATAACATTTCCTTTTATTTTTAAGTACTGTATTTCTAATATAGAAAACAATATGGTAGAAATAAAAGTGCCTATTAGTGTATTAGCTAGATTTAAAAAATAATAATAGCAAGAAAATCCAAGCCTGGATGGGTACGATGGCTCATGCCTGTAATCCTGGGTTTCTGGAAGGCCAAGGCAGGAGGATCATTTGAACTCTGGAGCTTGAGACCAGCCTAAGCAAGAGTAAGAGCCTGTCTCTACTAAGGCAGGTGTTATGGCAGTTACCTGTAGTCCCAGCTACTTGGGAGGTTGAGGCAGGAAGATCACTTGAACCTTTGAGTTTGAGGTTGCTGTGAGCTATAATGATACTGTGGTACTCTTAACTTGGGCAACAGAGTGAGACTTTGTCTTCAGAAAAAAAAAAAAAGAAAGAAAATCCAAGCCTTACAGGAAGAACAAAATAGCAAAAAATAGTGAAATGAAAAAAATAGCAAATAGTTCCTTCACATACCTCTAAGTTTTTCTTCCACGGGGAGTTACTGTTAAGAAGCGTTTCCTGGTGGCGCCTGTGGCTCAAAGGAGTAGGGCACTGGTCTCATATGCTGTGGGGGGAAGGTGGGTTCAAACCCAGCCCCGGCCAGAAACTGCAAAAAAAAAAAAAAAAAGAAGAGTTTCCTCTGTTGGCTCTATTCCTGTAGCTCAGCGGCGGGGGCACCAGCCACATGTACTGGAGCTGGGAGGTTTGAACCCAGCCTGGGCCTGCTAAACAACAACAACCACTACAACAAAAAATAGCTGGGCATTGTGGCGGGTGTCTGTAGTCCCAACTACTTGGGAGGCTGAGGCAGGCGAATCGCTTAAGCCCAAGAGTTTGAGGTTGCTGTGAGATGTGTGATGCTACGGCACTCTACCAAGGGCAACATAGTGAGACTCTGTCTCAAAGAAAAAAAAAGAGTTTCCTCTGTCATCCCAGCTAGAGAGCCATGGCCTTAGTCTAGCTTACGTCTAGAGCTAAGTCATACTTCCGGGCTCAAGCATTCCTCCTGCCTCAACCTTTCTGAGTACCTGGGACTATTGGCATGCCCCACGACACCCAGCTAAATTTTCTACTTTTAGTAGAGACTGGGTCTTGCTCTTGCTCAGACTGGGCTCGAACACCTGACCTCAGGTGATCTTTGAATCTCGGCCTCTCAGAATGCTAAGATTACAGCTGTGAGTCACCATATCCAACCCTGTTAACCGTTTCTTTTATGCACATTTAAAATTTGTATACTTCCTTCTATTGCTGATGTGGTTTTTTTTTTTTTTTTTTTTTTATAGCATAGCTTCCCCAAAATTCTTTCTTTAAATCCAATATCCTAAGCAAACTATTAAGTAGTTCTTGACTTAGAGAGAATCTGTGGGTATAACTTGTGTGTCCTGATACATTTCAGCCACAAGAGACAGAAAATCCTACTAATGTGCCATAAGAGCACATGCTGTTTATTTAGTGAGGGAGAGAGACACAGGGCCAATTGCCTGATTCCTTTGGTCCTTATACTCTGCCGTCTGGGTGTTGGTGATACCTCCTTCCTTCATGACCAGCACAAAGTTGCCACATCTCCCGATGCTATATTTTCTTCTTCTCCTTCTTCTTCTTTTTTTTTTTTTTTTTTTGTTTGCAGTTTTGGCTGGGACAGGGCTTGAACCCACCACCCCCGGTATATAGGGCTAATGCCCTACTCCTTGAGCCACAGGTGCCACCCAATGCTATATTTTCATTTGGCAAAATACACAATAGCAAGCAAGATGTCAGTAGCAAAAGGATTTTTCTTCATGTGCCTTCCCTTTCAGGGAGGAAACTTCTTTTAAAAGTTCCCAGGAGACAGCCCCTTACATCTTAGTGAAAACTGAATCTCATGTCAGTCCCTGGCAAAGGAGAATAGGTTTATCATGATTAGCTTGGACCGATCAAGATTTTTTATTTTTTCCCCGATCAGGATATCTAAAAACAAAATTTTAAAACAGAATGGCTAGTGGGAAGGCTGCTGTCGATGTCTTCTACAAGCAGTGGTATGCCGTGTCCTCCTTCTCCCTTATCCTCTTCCAGGACAGATTTGGGGCACTTTGGGAACCTGTTGGTTTCAAAGAAGAGAAAGGCAAAAGACTGAGAAATAGGTGCACTTCTTTTATACACATCTGGCCTGTTACCCTACTGTCACCTTGGAACTTCTTTTCATTTCCTAAACCTAGGTTCTCCTGCCTCTCCCCTCCCCCTGCCTTCTATAGAAAAACAAGCCAGTTCTTCTGTTCTTCCTTCATCTTTGTTGCTTTGGTACCTCGCTATTGTTAAGGCCCAGAACTTACTCCTATTAAGCTCAGCTACCTATGAGTTAAATAGGGCCTGGAAGGTCATCTAGCATTTATAACAGAAGAAGCCTTAAAGGTCAGTTTGTCCAGCCCTTCATCCCATACAGAAATCTCTAAGGTATCCCTGTGCTTGGTCCTTAAACATGTGCATGAAGAAAATTCAATGTTTTAGGTAGGCAGAGAAGTCTTATCCCTCTGGCTCCCACATAAGTCCTGGGAATGTACTCTAGTCACAACTTGGAGGGTTGTACCTGTGTCTTGGGTGGGAAACACATCCCTTGAACTTTCCAGCCTGTCAGTAAGAAGAGAGATTTAGACTCCTGAAACTGAGAAACCTAAATTGAAGTTTGGAAAACAGAACTTGAGGATGACTTTTTTTTGAGATAGAGTCTCGCTCTTGCCCTGGATAGAGTGCCATGACATCATAGATCACAGAAACCTCAAACTCTTGGGCTGGAGTGATTCTCTTGCCTCCACCTCCCAAGTAGTTAGGACAACAGGTACCCATTAGCACATCTGGCCAGTATTTCTATTTTTTTTGTAGACACAGAGTCTTACTTTATTGCCCTCAGTAGAGTGCCGTGGCTTCACACAGTTCACAGCAACCTCCAACTCCTAGACTTAGGCGATTCTCTTGCCTCAGCCTCCCGAATAGCTGGGACTATAGGCCCCTGCCACAGCGCCCGGCTATTTTTTTGTTGCAGTTTGGCCAGGGCTGGGTTCGAACCCACCACCCTCAGTATATGGGGCCCGCACCCTACCTACTGAGCCACAGGCGCCGCCCCAGTTTTTCTGTTTTTAGTAGAGACCTACTAAAGTAGGGTCTTGCTCTTGCTCAGGCTGGTCTCGAACTCCTGAGGTCAAGCAGTCCACCTATCTCAGCCTCCCAAAGTGCTAGGATTATAGGAGTGAGCCACCATGCCCATCCAGGATGACTTTTAATACAAGAACTCCACAAGTAGTACACATGGGGTGCACTGTTGAATTTATTGTCATGTCCCTGAGGTAACATACACTTCTGGGGCGGCGCCTGTGGCTCAGTGGGCAGGGTGCCGGCCCCATATACTGAGGGTGGCGGGTTCAAACCCGGCCCCAGCCAAACTGCAACAAAAAAATAGCTGGGCATTGTGGTGGGCACCTGTAGTCCCAGCTACTTGGGAAGCTGAGGCAAGGGAATCACCTAAGCCCAGGAGTTGGAGGTTGCTGTGAGCTGTGTGATGCCACGGCACTCTACTGAGGGCGATGAAGTGAGACTCTGTCTCTACAAAAAACAAACAAACAAAAACCATGCACTTCTGGTCTGTTGAAGAGCAGACCAGTGCCTTTCTCAGACATTTTGCATAGGGGAAAATGTATTTCCAGAGACTTTGGAGATCTATGCTTGATTAAAAAGAACTGTCAGTGAGGTGGCGCCTGTGGCTCAATGTGTAGGGCGCTGGCCCCATATACCGATGGTGTTGGGTTCAAACCCGGCCCCAGCCAAACTGCAACAAAAACATAGCCGGGCGTTGTGGCAGGCACCTGTAGTCCCAGCTACTTGGGAGGCTGAGGCAAGAGAATCGCCTAAGCCCAGAAGTTAGAGGTTGCTGTGAGCTGTGATGCCACAGCACTCTATCCAAGGTGACAGCTTGAGGCTCTGTCTCAAAAACAAAAAAAATAAATAAATAAAAAATATATAAGTATTTCAATGCATATTTCCAAAAGATAAACTTTTTTTCTTTTTCTAGGCAATCACACCACCATGATTTCATCTAAAGATGAATAATTAATTTATAGTATTAATTTAGATTTGGGAATTGAGGAAAAACCTATCGGAAGGGGTATATGTTGATGAGATCGGAGTGATGAAAGGTGCCAGCCATGAGAATATATAAGGACTGTACTAAATTGTTCTTGTTTTTAAACCCATTTAGTAGTTTATTAGCTATAGGTAAAAATAACTGGGTTTCTCAAAATCAATTTAGGTTACTCCCTGTAAAAGAGTAAGAAGAAGAAAATTTGTTTTTCTAAGGAATAGAAAAATCCATGTTTTTGACCCAAGATGTGTTGAAGTTTTTCCTTCTTCAGATCACAGATGGATGTAGCTGGGGACTTGCTCGAAAGATGCAACATAAAGCCACAAACAGAAAGGTCAACCAATGTTGGGATGGAGCCAACTCTGTGACTCTTCTTTGCAGAATTGTTGTGGCTCCCTAATGCCTACTGAGGGTCTGCAGCTGGCTAGACTGGACATCCTTGCTGCCTGGCTTTTTCATTATTTCTCTTTTGAAAATACACTTAACCGATCTGGAACCCAGAGACCAAACATACTCTTAGACATGGTTGGATGACCTCATCCCACTCTGAGGAGTATCCTGTGCTTACTTGTTCCTTCCCGGACGAAGCTCAGCTAAACACAGGAGCTGCACTAATGTTCCTCACTGACATTTCAGTCCAACGGCTCCAGGCAGGCATGTCGCCAAGCCCTCCTCTGCCCGTTTGAAATTCAAATCCCTTGAATAAGCCTCAGTGCCACCTTTGTCCAGAAACCTCAAAAGCCCCAGTTCGTGTAGATCTGCCTTGAAATTATAAAGGGACATATGACTGCGTAGGAAGATAAACTGTGTTGAAATAACATCCAGAGTGGGTGTTAAATAAATTCAGGAAAACCAAGACATTTGCTGTTAAGCCGAGACTCTGTCCTCAACTCACCTCCCAGGCAAGAAGTGGGCGAAGAGGCCGTGTGCTGGGAGCCCACACTCCTCCACTCGCTACCCACTCATCTTCTATGGCAATCTGTACTTAAAAATAATGTAATTTATCAACTTTTTGTAGCCTTTGAGCTCCTGTTCCAGCATCTGGAGAGGTGTTCTCAAAGTCTTAGCTTAGGAAACTTTTAGTTAAGATGAGAGAACCTTGGGTCTACTTTCTAGTTTGGCAATGTATTTGCTGTGTGAACTTGGCAAATCACTCAATCATTCTGCACTTTATTTTCCACATCTGCAAAATGGGAATATTCAGATTTGGATCATAGGGTTGCTATGAGGATAAAATAAGAGGTTTGGGAAGATGCTTTGAGAGGTAAAAGGTCCAATGTAATGTAAGCTTTAAAAAATAGGAATGCTCTGAAGAGCGATGCCAACTGTGCTTTGGGACTGAGAAGGGATTTGTTGGAAGCCTATGGCCCAATTTGATTTAAAAGAAATTCAGCAGACATCTACTCTGTGTTTACCAGGCTTTCCCTGGAGCCAAGGAACTTTCAGGGACGAGGTAACGAGACACACACAAAGAAAATGACCAGACAGTGCTCACCAAACAGTGTATCCCTGAACAAAGTTACTGTCTCCAAGCTGAGTTTCCCTATTAATTGAATGGGAACAGTAATAAGACCTACTTTATGGAATTCTTGTGATGATTCAAAGAGATAGGATGGGCAAAGCATTTAGCACAGTGTCTGACATATAGAAAGCTCCTTAAATTTTATCCGCTTTTAAAAAGACAATTTACATTTTTCTTCCTCCATAAAGGCAATAAAGTCCTGATATTCTTTTCTCTCTATTACCTTTATGAAGAGTGTTTATTTGTTTGTCTCCTGTCCGTCATAGGAGCCATGAAGATTTCGCAGCAGTTTGGGGGAGGGAATGGAATGAGATCCGGCCGTAGTTAGGAGCCCTATTAGGATGTGATTTTAATGTTCTCTGAGCTGAAGGCAGGGGAAATCTGATCGAGAAAGGTGACATATGAAGGAGTAAGAACTCAGAGGAGGCAAGAGGGACCACGATCAAGAGCACAGGGCTTGATGACATGCCTCCACCCCACGTGCTGTCATTTTCTTCCCCCGGATCACGGCACTTTTCCAGCACTGCAGCCTTCCCACAGAGCAAGCCCTGTGTGGGTCCTTGCTGTTGTTATACCCTAACAACCATGTGTTCTCTTTAGAGATGTAGGAATTAGTCTCCCTGGGGTAGAGCATGACTTTTTTTTAGCAACAGGAGCTAAGGAATAGAAGGGCAGGGGTGAATATAGTGAACAATTTCAGGATGGAAATGATCGATCATCTCAACTGCCTATTGAGTATAGGAATCTAGCTTCTGACTTGAGCACACAAGATGATAATGGGGCAGTGGGAGTGAAAAAAAGAGGAGACTGAAATGTTGGCTAGTATTTATCGAGCAATTATTATACGTATTAGGCCCCTCTGCTAGGAGCTTTGTGTACCTTTTTCCATTCAGTCCTCACCATAACCCCATGAAGTTAGTCACCATAGTACCTCCCTCTTACAGATGAGGAAACTGAGTTTAGGTAACCTTGCATTAATCAGGAGTAGATTTGAAGTAGTCAGTATGATGCGGGAGCCCAAGGACTATGCTAAACAGAGCATTTAAAATAGACTCAGGAAAGAAGAAGTAGATAAAACCCAATACATTGGAGAGTATGATGGAGTTTTCATTCAGACCCAGTGCTTGCTACATTAAAGAATTCTTAAAAATACGTTTTTGTGGTGTTCAAAACTGAGAAAAACTGGGACCACGTCCTTGGCACAAATTTAGGACAAAGAGTTTTACAGATATCCTTGTTTAATTAAAAAAAAAATTCTGTTTGTGTCTGACAGAGAATTAATGGGAAATGCTATAATGGAAAGTTTGCTATTTCAATACTAATATCCTCTTTAAAGTTACCTGCTGATTGTTGGCACACAGTAAGAACAGTAGAATCAATGTGTGTGTGTGTGTGTGTGAGCCTTCCTGCTAGTATTGTGTTGTTCAGTCATTGTACTAAACACAGCTGGAAATTACACAAAGAATCATCTCACCAGAAAGCAGCTAAGCGATTGCTTAGAATGGTTTGGTTGTCCTATTATATTCCTTTGATTCATTCTTATTTTTGCTTTCAAGTTTCATTCCATTCAGTGGAACTGAAAGGGGAACTTATTTATTCCTCATAAGATAGGACGACTTTGTAATCACATGTTTTCTTTAACATATAAATGTCTCAGATGTCCAAAAGAAACATACTACCAATGTAATATCACTCTACACCCACATTTCTATAAATAAGACTATTTACTGATAGATAGTGGCTTTCAAACCGTCCCTTTTCCCATTTAACAGTACATAGCATTCAGGCAGTCACATGTTTATTTATTATATAATACTTGCCTTTTAGAATTTTTTTTTTTTTTTGGCTTCATGTTTCTTATCAGTGGCAATTATAATCAATTACTTGTGGAAAAGATGGAAGTCCTACTTTATGATACGGTGACACATAGTAGATACACTCTTTCTGTTTAGAATTGAACACGGCCCTTGTATTAGCTTTAAGTGCCAAGAAAAGGCTCCAGGGCTAGAACTTAGATGAATAAAGCATAGTTTTTTCTTAGCCTCCTTTGCTAAATACACTGGTTAGCCAATGAAAACACTTCTTTGATAAAGGCTAAGAATTTAAGATAAAAAACAGCTGGGCAGGTTTTTTTTTTTTTTTTTAATCTAAAAGGAAACAACTTTGAACTATATAGACAATGTCCCTTAAACCCAAACAGATGTGGTTTAATCTTGTTTTTGATCCTCTTGTAGATTTTTCCCCAAAATGCCTGCATATGCATAGAAATGATGAGTTTCAGATGTTTGAACATAATTTGTCTCTGTTAGAATATCACCTTGGTACATAGATCATGTACACCAAATACCCCCAAGCCTTTGAACAAGGACAGCAGGGTACCAGTGAGAATTTATGACGGTCTTTTGGTTTGGTCCAACAATTCTTTACGAAACCAAAGGGGAGGAAGAAAGCAATGGTGTCCACATAATGTCATTTTCAAAACAAAAAAGTCACATGTGTTCTCCATGACTTTAGTAAATCATGGTGATAGTTTCAGATCCTCATACTTACAAATGCTTTTCAGATGAATCAGATCACATGAACAGACTGAAAAGTCTAACAATAACACACAGGGTGGATTTGTGCACCCTTCTGTGTCTCTGCTGATGAGTGCCCACGTATCATAAGATACCCTCATGCATCAGAGCTTTCCCATCCCAATGCCAGGAGGGGAAAACAAAAAACCACTGGAAGAAAACTATTTTAAAACAAGAAATGTCATCAGTCAGGCTGTGAAGTTGCCTACTAAGATACACTCAAATCCACTTTCAACTTCAAAGGTTATTAGAGTTTTTACCTCAGGCATCAGCTGAAAGGTTGAAGAAAGAGTTGTGCAGGCAGAAATTTTATACAGATTTTTCCTTTTCTCCTTCCTCCTCCTCCCACTTGAATGAATATAGTGGCAGACAGAAAAGGAAGAGGGTATGAAACACGTGGAGAGACTTAAGATAACTAAGGGGAATCAAAAGCAAGAAGTCTAAGGGCAGAGGGTGCTGGTAATTAACACACCATCAGATGACCTTGGGGAATCCGTGGACAGCACTGTTCCAATTTAGCTATTTCTTCAAGGCTCCTCCTCTTTAGTTTCTAATTTTCGCCTTATTTGTATTCCTTGAGAATATTCTAAAGGCCACATCTGGAGTAGGAGGAAATGAGATACTTATATTTGTTGGCAAAATTTTGCAAAAAAGAAATGTGTGTATGTGTGTGTGTGTGTGTGTGTGTGTGTGTGGCATTAAGGGGGGACTGACTAGGAGGAATGGGGGTGAGATGGATGAGGGCGGCGGTGGTGGGTCTGTACTTGAATCATTGGGAAACTAGCCCACTGGCTCCAACCAAAACACAAAAGAAGGATCCAATTTATAAGTGGTCAAACATTTTCTAGAGCTCTGCTGGCTCTCTGGCAACAGACTATTGTTCTGTGTAATGTCTCACCCCATCAAAACCCTCCCCAGGGCATCAGCAGAATGTGAGGTCATTCCTTGCCACAATCTAATCTACAACAATGATCTGGCGTTATAGACGGATGCCTATTATTTCAAAAATGCAGCTCTGTTTATACTGCCGGAGTCTCTGAGTCCTCTTCGCTACCCATTCGCGCTGTCCGGATGTGTTTCCTGATCTCTGTGTGAGGAAATTGCCTCGGCTCAACATGACTCAAAAAGAAAATATGAGAGTCCAATGCGTGGTGTTGTCCTGATGCCTGTGCCGGGGGCTTCATGAACGATGCCTCCCACCGAGAATGACAGTAGCCGCCAAAGGACAGAGGAGGTAGGCCCTGGCCCGACCACAGAGCGGTGAGTCAGAGTTTCAGGAGGTGCGTGGAAATCTGATCCCTTGGGAAGGAAGAAGAGATTGTCTGCCTTCATCAGGGATGCTTGGGTCCTGCTCACAGAGGGAGAGGAACTAGAGGCCTCAGCAGCTACCTTTCGTGAGCGATTTTAGGCCTGAAAAATGGGCAAAGGAGACTGAAAGTGTTGCACGTGTGTCACCTGAAGGCAGCTGAGAAAGACGGATAAAAGGCTTAGGATCAGGGACCACAGACCTGGGTTCGAGTACTGGCACTTGTTAACCGTGTGACTTCCACTAATCATTTCCACTTTCTTTTACAGACTTTGTGTGAGACGAAAAGGTTCGATGCCTCTTCTGGGTCCTTCCAACTGGGAAACGGCCTGACAGTCTTTTGACGCTGCTTATGATTCTCTAGATGATACGTTCAATGTAGACTATTTTATCTGTACTCATGGCAGAAAAGGGAAGGCGTAGGAGGGGCGGGAAGGGAGACAGAGACAAAGTCCACGGCAGAACAAACACAAACGAAGCAGCGCGGATCGTGTTGGCCCGTTTTCAAGTCTCTGAAGTGACTTACCCAGAGTGACTTAGGACAGACAGGAATCTTCCTCCTCCACCTTTGGCCTCAGACCCCACAGTCTGAGCAACTCATCCTGCTGGGAAACATTCTGGTGTTGAAACGGACTCGCTTGAAACATTACAATGCTTTTTAAATTTTTATTACTGTTTTTCAACAGTAATAAACGAGTCTCTAACAGAAGCCAAATACGCCATTACATGGTCAACCAAGGAGTCGCCCATCTGCTGTGATGTCGGAGGAAAACCTTGGGCCATGCTCGATAAAAGGGGCATGCTTGTCTCCAAAGTGACATCTGCTAAAGAACCTCCCAGGGCAATGGAAACTGTATGTGACATTTTATTACCTCATGTCCCGACTGTAGAAATGTGGAAACGCTGCACTCCCTGGAAACGTCTTTTGGTGTGGAGGGAATCTCTGTTGAACTTAGGGAGCATGTTAAAGAGACCCACCGGGCCGCTATGACATGGGTAAGATCAGTAAGTCAGTTCTCATCTTAGAGTCTCTGGGCACAAGGTGATGGTGATAAAACAGAATTTGTGCCGAGGGCCTTCTCTGTGTGAAGTACCATGTAGAATATTTTACACATATTCTTTTCTTTTTCACAATAATCTCATGGTTTATTCAATAACCGGATTATGTCATTGCCCACTTACTGTATGCCAGGTATCTTCCTGGGCTCCAGGGAGATAGCAGCAAATACAAAGTATACAGGTTAAATTCTGATAGGGGAGAGAGATGGTAAATACATATGATGCCAGGTGGTAATAAGCCCTACAGAGAAAGGCCCTAGGCAATGCCAGAAAGAAAGGGGGTTGCCTTTTGAGTAGGATGGTGAGAAAGGCCTCAGGGGAGGTGGAAGAAGCAAGAAAGTGAGCCCTATGCTCTGGCAGAGAAAGAGCAGGGTCAACCCTTCCACAGACGGGGAAACCAGGCTTCCCAGTCTCTTATTTAATAACAGGCGATGATCTCAAAACCAGGCTTCCCAGTCTCTTATTTAATAACAGGTGATGATCTCATTGTCCCAACACAACCTCTGTTTCATATTATGAAAACGGTACTGGTCACAAGCGGCTTGTAACTATAAGAGGCTCGCAAGTCTCATTGAAACATAAAAGCCGCACGCGTCTCTTAACTCACCCTTGCTTAATCTATGTACAGCCCCATCTGGTTGATTTCTTCCCACTATACTCAATGAATGGAATGTCAAGTTGCACTGGGACTATATGAAAAAACTGTAAGTTTTCCTGGTTGTTTTTACTCTTTCTCTTACTCACCCTTGAACCTCAGGCCAGGAAAACAGCCAATGGAACAGGTTTCTGACAGTGTTCGTGGAAGGCCAGGGGATGCCTCAAAGAGGCTGCAAGGTACCCTGTGTCAGACGATAGAGAGGATCAGTGGTTAGAAGGCCAGGCTGCTGACCCTTGCTTTAGCCAGAGCAGCCATGACTCTGTCTTACAGGTCGAGGCTTTGAGATTTCTGGGACCAGCACAAAAGTTGACAATACTGTGAATGCTATGGCTCCTTCTGAACAGTAAATAAATATGTTTTTTGAGTCATCTTAAAAATTTGGCTTTAATTGCAGAATTTCTTAAAAAGTTTCTGGTAGAATAAAAAGCATAGGTATTAACTTTCAAGCTTTGAAAAATGAATGTTGCATGTAAGTGTCCTACTGGATAAAAACATCAGCTAGTCCCAGGAACTTTTAGCCACCTCTGATCAAAGCTTTGGAGAAGCCTTGGGGGGAGATCACTACGTGACTACACTCTTCTCTCTCTTCTTTCTTGAGAGATGTAATGAACACACACACATTTATACATTCACGTACACATGTGTACATGGCCTAGAGGTTTATTAATTTTTTTGACAACAATCATTTTCTTTAATATAAAGATTGAGTGAGAAACAAAACAAAACAAAACAAAACAAAAAAGAAAACCAAAAAAATAAAGATTGAGTGAGGAGGAACTTCTTCCACTGTAAAAATCTCTAATTTTCATACCGATAAAATTAGAAGTCTTACCCATTAGGTGGCTAAATTAAAGGAAGAACTAGTAAGAAAGTTTGAAAGCTAGAACTTGGTGTCTGATCCACAGTTAATAGGAAAACTATTTCCTCATAATTTTTGGTGGTTGGTGTCATTAGCTGTGCAGCTGTGTTGATTGTGGGTGTGTGTGTATTTCAGGGAATCTCTGAAAACCAAGACCTTTCTGTCTCCCAGGTTTTTCCTAGAGGCCTATCAGAGCAGGAACAGTAATTATTCTCCAGTGTACATTTACTCTTTCCTCCTGAATGAGCCCCTCACTGCCATTTGGAAGGTCATGTGGCTGCCAGTTAAAAATAGTAAAAATGCTTTCCAGTGGCTAAGAGAGGCCTTGTGACTAAGCTATTGGGTTGCTGTGGCCAATGGAGCAAGAGCCACTCCCTTAAATGCAATTAGTTTCCTCTTTCTTTCTTCCTTCTCCCCCTTCCCCCTTTTTTGGGAGATAGTCTCACTCTGTTGCCCTGGGTAGAGTTCTGGGGCATCATTTAGCTCACAGCAACCTCAAGTTCTTGGGCTCACGTGATCCTCTTGCCTCAGCTTCCCAAGTACCTGGGACTACAAGCGCCTGCCACAATGCCCAGCTATTTTTAGAAACAGGGTTTCCCTCTTACTCTGGTCTCAAACTCCTGAGCTCAAGCAATCCGCCTGCCTTGGCCTCCAAGAGTGCTAGGATTTCAGCCATTAGCCACAACAAGCAGACTCCACTTTCTTTCTTTCCTCCTTCCCATGAGCTGAAACTTGGATTTGTGATGTGAACCACCTTTGCCCAAGTGAGTGAGAAATATGCTAGAAGGTGACAGAGGAAGAAGAAAACTATTAATAGAAGTTTGGATGATTTCATGGAGAGGAGCTACCTACAACCTACCTGCCTCTGGAATATTTCAGGAAAGAGAAATAAACTTCTATTCTGTTCAAGCTATTGTGTTTTTGTTGTTGCTATTTTGGTGTTTCCTTAGCAGTTTATCTTATATACCCTAATGAATAACATATTGGACAGGAGAAAAAAATTAAAAATTGACTTGGGCCCAGAACACTGAATTTTGAAATCGCATCCTCAGCTGCCCATTATTCTTGCAGGTGAACAAGAGTGAAGGTGCACATATGTAAATGAGGATTTGGCCTGAACCTCTAGTCCTCTGGAGCAGAACATATGCTATAAACTCAGTCTCTGACAGGGGCTTGGTAGGGAAATGCAAAGCTTACTGGGTAGAGCTCAGCACAGTGGAGAATGTGTGATCCACCCAAAGGACTGCCATTCAGGAACATGAATTCAGTGTTTATTGTTATTTTTATCTGTTTTTTAAAAAATAGAAACCAGCTTTTTAAAGAGTGAAATTCATAGATTTTTAATTAATTGGATAATTTTGTAAGGACAAAATATTATATAAACCGTGGTGGTTAATTCTGTGTGTCAATATATCTGGGCCACAGGAGCCCAAATATCTCTTGCAGAGTGTTTCTGGAAGAGATTAACATCTGAATTGGTGGCTGCATAAGGGAGACTGTGCTCCCCAGTGTGGGTGGGCATCTTCTATTTCCTCTGAGGTCCTGAATAGGATAAAAAGGTGGAAGAAGGTCACTTTCATGCTGCCTAACTTCTTGAGTTGGCACATTGATCTCCTCCTGTCTTTGGTGCTCCTGTTCTCAGGGCTTGAGTTTGGATCAGAATCCAGAAAGATACAATCCCCAACACCATAATCCCAAATGTTAAAATCCCCAAAGATCAAGAGCCCTAAACATCAAAATCCTAAAAGTCTAAATCTTGAAAGATCAAAATTCCTAATGTCTAAAATCCTCAAAATCATAATCCTCGAAGGTTAAAATTATGAATGTTGAAATCCTAAATGCTGAATTCTGGGGGGAAGGGATTAGTGTGTTTTTGGTAGTATGCAGGATAGTGATATCATGTCAGTTTCATCATGTTAGGCTAAACTATTACCTTGTTATTTTATTTGAAATTGGCAGAAGATTCAGATTAAGTGGGTTGGCCACTCTGTACAGTAATCATGAGAATTTCAGGTTGAAAAATGCATCATTTTCTTGCATTGGCCTTCCTTTCAGCTGATGACATTACAGGAGCTTAATGATTAAAGCTGCATTTGCCTGAAGAAGTCAGCAAAGTTACTGACCAGTTCAAAAATAATTAGGCGCACAGTTGGATAAGAAGACACATACACAATGGTGTTACTGTTTCATCACCAGTATTGTTTTTGCCAAATCTGTGGTCTGTACCATGAGTGTAGGCAGAATGAATCTCCACATGCTCATAACAATATAGAGCAGTGGTTCTCAACCTTCCTAATGCTGCGGCCCTTTAATACAGTTCCTGTGGGTTATGACCCACAGGTTGAGAACTGCTGAAATAGAAGCATGGCACAGATGTTGAAAAAATTTAATAGGGAATGCTCATGTTGGTGTATATCATGTAATAAAAAAAATTCAAAAAGAGCACTGCTACACAGAAAATGAATGTGAATGTATTTTCAGAGGAGAGCTATGCCCTTAAAGAAAAAAAGTAGCTATTTGCTGTGACATAAGACTTTAAAATACAGTCAATGATTGTGAAAGTTGGCCAGCATTTATGGACTAAATCCACAGAATTGCCCATAATCTATCCTTGACATGTGCGTCTTCACATGTCAAATTTTATTTTTAGGCTTTTTTTGTTACTGCTTTCCTTTTATTCCTTTTTCTTTCTTTTTTTAATTTTAGTTTTTTCCCCACTACCATAAATTGTCAGCATTATTTTTACAATTCGCTAATGCTATGCATTTTATCTTTGTACCATTTCCAGTATTGGAGGTATACATGGTACCTCCTTTCAAAGAGCTCTAATTTATTTTATGCATTTTTTTCCACAAGCGTGCATCATCACATTGAATTTGTGTGTAATCATTGTGCATGTATATGACAATATTGAAACTTCCTCAATAAATAATGAGATGTCCTTTATGTCCATCTGCATTTGTGAAAGATAACATTTCTTAAGGTCTTGGCCCCTTGAGTGACTGCAGATGCTGTGGTCACCCATTGGAGCTTTTGATTCATCTTGTCAAAAGACTTAGGTGGTTTGTCACAATATTTTAGGTTACTGTAGTGATAAGCTGGGTGCACACAATTACTAACCATAGTGATGTGCATTTTACAGTCCCTTTTTGTACCTATTTCTTTATAAATGCAGTTTGTCTGCTCGTAACTCTTATAACTATCATTAGTGACGGTGATTAGTATACTTGAAAGTTTATGTTTCCAAAGATATGTGACATCATTGTCCATTTCATTGTGTAAAGTGGCCTATGAAGTGATCTGTCATTGTTTTACATGTTTTTCAAATAAATCTCCTTTTAAAAATGTGAATAAATGGATTTTTATCTAAAAATATTTTTAAAATATAGGATTTTAAAAGTATTTTTTCCAGAATTATATTTCTGAGATTTTGACCTTTCAGGATTTTAACATTCAGAATTATGGTACTCAGAATTATGTCTCTCAGGGTTCTTATCAACTCCATTTTTACATGTTTGGACTCAAACTGGAATATACCCCTGGCTTTCCTTGATCTCTAACTTTTAGATGACATATTGTGGGACATGTTAGCATCCATAATTGTGTGATTGTGTGAGCCAATACTTGATAATAATCTCATTACTGTGTCCATGTATCTATGTATCTATCTATGAATGTATGTGTGTATCTACCTACCTACCTACCTACCTACCTATGTCCTGTTGATTCTGTTTCTCTGGAGACCCCTGACTAATATATGCACCAAAGAAAATGTTTCTTCAGGATTAGGCACCAAGGCCTAGGAGAAACGTCTTGTTGCTTGGACCGAAACTTACTCTGAGATCTATTTGCAGAACTACGTGCTTTGGTGGCCTGTTTCGAGTTACTCTGTGAAGTGCTACAGTAAAACTCTGAATATCTAACCTGATGACTCTGTTGGTAAGATAACTCTGTTCCCAGATAAATATATGTAGGCAGCAAAAAGAAGCAAGTCTGAGAAAGAGAGAGAGAGTCTAATGTCTTGAGCAGACAGTATGGGTCATTTGATCAAACTACCTTTTTTTGCCAAGCCAAATGGTTTGAGATCCTTTTTATTTGCCACTATAATCCATTAAGTTTTCCTAGTTCTAAGTAAAAAACATCTTGCTAAAAAGAAAAATTAATAACTTATTGTAATGCCAGAAAGAAATAGGAACTTGGGAAGAATATAAACAAGTGAAATTCCTGGAGATTGCTTTGTCAACAAAAAAACTTCACATCAAGTACCTGACTCTGTCTTTAGCATCTTAGCTGGAGTTCATACCCACAACTAATGGCTGCTAAAGGACTCTGAATAATGCCCAAATGGGGGATCAGGTAACCATATCATGGTACATATAGACTAGCATAAGTGAGGAGACTCATAGTTTGTGGTGACATTGCTGTATGAGCATGTTTGCCTTTTGGTTGTCACACCTGGTTTGATGGGGTGTGGGTCCACTCCATAGTTCACTCTGGCCCACTGGACTATTAATTCCAGACTGTCCCTCTCACAGAAGCAGGTTCTTTGACATGGTTGGGTCACCTCAGCCCCCTCTCTGGTGTGACTTTACCCAACAACCTGGGAGCAGATCTTCAACTCTAACTCCCCATCTCTGTGGAGTCTGAACACAGGTTTGCCCAACTCAGTTCCACCCAACTTCACACCCCCCTCCAACACACATCTACCTCAGTGGTGGCAGAGTACAAGGAGTCCCCTGGGAGCTCCAGCGCTCCTCCCAGTGCCTGAGATGTCCCATTGCTTGTTCTGATTGACTACAGCTGGATATAGGTTTCCCAAATACCACCCCAACTGGCTCTCTCCTTTAAGTGCCACCTACTGGAAGAGAGGTCAACTTGTACAGCCCATTACAGTACTTACTGATTCAATTGCACAGGGCTTGGTTGACTCTTACCAGCGAGCACCATCTACTGGTCTGCAGATTAAACTGGAGATCCCAGTATAATTCATACTGCTATTATAGACATCCACAAGGTTGTGGAAAGAGGTAAGATTTCAGAGACCTCCATCTTCCCTTATTGACAGGAGTCTGGGAAGCTGCCCACATGCATACTATACCACTGCTATAGCCTACATATAACTAGCAAGTGAGAAAACCACTTCACTAAGGCTATTTGTAACCAAGGTATTCACTTAGAACCTACACCCCTAAAAGTACCCACAGCAAACCCAAAGATCCATACCCAACATACACTACAGTCACAGCCCTAAGAGGGGAAAAGATTCCATCTAAATAAAAGTAAAGTCCAAAACAAGAAGTGAGAGCATCTCAGATAAGAAGGGATCAGCACATGAACTCTGACAGCATCAAACAAAAGGATGTAAGGATATCATTAAAAGATCACACTAACTCTCCAGTAAGAGATTCTAACCAAGAATAAATGTCAGATAATGAACTGAAAATATGGATTGCAAGTAGGATCAATGAGATCCAAGAGAATATTGAAGACCAACATGAAGAAGCAAAAGGAAAAATTCAGGATATGATTGAAAAATTCACCAAAGAGATAGATTTAAAAAACAACAGAACTTCTGGAAATGAAGAACTCACTTAGGGATTTACAAAATACAGTGGAAAGTTTTGAAAAAAGACAAGACCAAGAAGAAGAATTTCAGAGCTTGTTATTAAGGGTTAGAATTGACCCAGTCAGTCAGGAATAAAGAAAAAAAGAATTAAAGAAAGTGAGAAAAATCTTAGAGAAATATAGGATTATATAAAATGCCCGAACTTAAGAATTATAGGTATTTCTGAAGGAAAAGTAGAAAAGGCAAAAAAGATAGAAAACCAATTTAAGGGAATAATGGAGGAAATTTTCCCTGGTTTTTCTAGAGAATTAGGTATCCAATTCATAGACCTCCTAATCCAGGAGATCATCAAACTCCTTAAATATTCATTGCAAATAGGACATAACCAAGATAAGACAAGGGTGTCCACTTTCACCACTTCTATTTAACATAATACTGAAAATTCTAGCCAGAAAAATCAGGCAAGAAAAAGCAATAAAAGGCATACAAATTGAAAAGAGGAAGTCAAATTATCTCTTTTTGCTGAAGATATGATCATCTGATACCTGGAAAACCCTAAGGCCTCTTCTCCTAGAATTAATAAATAAAGTCAGTAAAGTCTTATGTTACAAAATTGATATACACAAATCAATAGCATTTCTATATACTAATAATAGTCGAGCTAAGAATTAAATCAAGAACTTAATTTCATTCACAATAGCTGCCCCCCAAATGTATTTAGAGACATAGTTAACCAAGGAGGTGAAAAAACTCTACAAGGAGAACTATAAAACACTGATGAAAGAAATTGTAGCTGACATGAAGACATGGGAAAATATATCATGCTCATGGATTGGAAAAGTCAATATTGTTAAAATGTTCATACTTCTCAAAATGATTTACAGATTCTTTTTTTTGTTTGTTTTTGAGACAGAGCCTCAAGCTGTCACCCTGATAGAGTGATGTGGCATCGCAGCTCACAGCAACCTCCAATTCCTGGGCTCAAGCGAGTCTCCTTCCTGTGCCTCCCAAGTGGCTGGGACTACAGGCGCCTGCCACAACGCCCGGCCATTTTTTGGTTGCAGCTGTCATTGTTGTTTGGCAGCCCGGGCTGTATTCAAACCCGCCAGCTCAGGTGTACCTGGCTGGCACCTTAGCCTGTTGAGCCACAGGCGCCGAGCCTGATTTATAGATTCAATGCAATTGCCATCAAAAGACCAAAGTCATTTTTCACAGAATTAGAAAAAAACTATCTATTCAAAAAAAGAACCTGAATAGCTAACCGTAAGCAAAAAAGAACAAATCTGGAGGCATCACATCACCTGACTTCTAATTACATTGCATGAATAAGGCGAAAGTAACTAAAACAGTATGGTACTATTATAAAAGTAGACACATAGATCAATAGAAGAGAGAAAAGAACTTGGAAACAAAACCATATTTGTACAACCAATCTTCAGCAAAGTAGATAAAAGCATCCACTGAAGAAAGGATGTCCTATTCAATAAATGGTGCTGGGAAAACTGGATAGCTACATTCATAAGAATGAAACTGGATCCCTTACCTCTCACTGCATACAAAAATTAACTTGAGGTGCAACAAAGATGTAAATGTCATACCTGAAACCATAAAAATTCTGGAAGAAAACCTAGGAAAAACTTTTTTGGACACTGGCCTGGGCAACGAATTTACTAAAACTACAAAACCAAATATAAAAAAAAAATTAAAATTAAATAAATGCAACTTAAGTAAACTAAAAAGCTTCTGCACAACAAAAGAAATAATCAGCAAAGAGACAACCTATATAATGGGAGAATATATTCAGAAACTATATATCTAACAAAAGGACTAATATCCAGAATCTATAGGGATTCAAACAAAGTAGCAAAATAAAACAAGTAACTCCAATTAAAATGAACAAAACATATGAACAGTTATTAAAAAGAAGACAAGTGTCCAACAGACAAGTGAAAAAATGTTCGACATCACAAAACATCAGGGAAATGCAAGTTTAAATGACAATGAAATACCTACCACCTTTCTCCCGTCAGAGGGCCATTCCCTAAAGCCAAAAAAAAAAAAAAACAGCAAATGTTGGTAAAGGTGTGATGAAAAAATAACACTTATACACTGTTGGTAGGAATGTAAATTAGCACAACCTCTAGGAAAACAGAATGAATATTCCTCAAATAACTAAATTAGACCTACTATTCCATTTATCAATCCCACTCCTGGGTATCTATCCAAAAGAAAATAAGTCATTATATTAAAAAGATACCTGCATACATACGTTTATCACAGTGTAACTCACAATTGTAAAGTTATGGAATTAACCTAAGGGCCCATCAACTGAAAAGTGGATCAAGAAATGGAGTATAAATATTCCATAGACTCCTAAAGAATGAAATAATATGTTTTGCAGCCACTTAGTTGGAGGTGGAGGCCATTATTCTAAGTGAAATATCTCAGGAAGGGAAAAATAAACACCACGTTTTCACAAGTGTGACCTAAATGATGAGTGTACATGGTCACACGGAGTGGTGTAACAGACACTGGAGACTCAGAGGAAGGGAGGGGGAAGAGGGGTGAAGAAATGAAAGTTACCTGTCAGGTACAATGTACACCATTCATGTGATGGGTACAGTAAAAGTCTTGATTTTATCATAGTACAACTCATCTAAGTAACAAACACTCGTACCCCGTAAATCTATTGAATTAAAACAACAGAAAGAGGGCTGTGCCTATGGCTCACCAAGTAGGGCGCCGGCCCCATATACCGAAGGTGGCGGGTTCAAACCCGGCCTTGGCTGAACTGCAAAACAGAAAAATAGCTGGACGTCATGGCGGGTGCCTATAGTCCCAGCTACTCCGGAGGCTGAGGCAAGAGAATTGCCTAAGCCCAGGAGTTGGAGATTGCTGTGAGCTGTGTGATGCCATGGCACTCTACTGAGGGCAAAAAAATGAGACTCTATCTCTACAAAAAAAAAAAGAAAAAAAAAAAAAACAGAAAGAGTGTGCTAGATCTGCTTGTTACTTGGGGAAGTGAGGCACCATGGTTGTCAGCCACACAGAGCAGGACAGGGAAGTTTCATAAACAAAAAAAATCACAGTGTTCCTTCTAAAAGAAGGGGAACATATTCTTGGTTAGGTCAAAGAAATAGATATCCATTATTAGAACAGTTTCCCTGAGGCGTTTCTGGAATTCCTTGGGAAAATTTTCCCTTTAGGCATTTCTTGGGAAAATTATATATTTTTTCTGCATCCTATATCCTTAGAAAAATGAGTTTTAGGAATCAGAAAAATGAGGGGAAAGTATTGTAATTCTCTTATGAGAATAAAAGGTTAACACTCAAGATAGAGATGTTCTTATTCCTCAAAGAAATCCAAGGATTTCACAAAGAAAGCAGGGAGCAGGAAAAGCTGATGTGCAGAGTTGAAGTTCAAAGCCAGAATTTCCAGTTTCTGGGACAGGGGCGAAGAGGGGAGAAGTGATTCCCATTTCATCACTTTGACTTGGAGCCATGGCCATGTAATAAATACTTGCCCAAGGCCCTGTCTGCTGCTAAATGGTAGATTCTTCTTATAAATAAAGCGAACACTAAGGTCACTCAAAAGTCATCCCCTTGACTAATCCCTTGAGTGGTGTTCCGAGAAATAAGCTTTGAAAGCAAAGAAAGTTCAATTGGTGATTTCTACACATGGTTCTGTGTAAAGCTGTTAATTTTACCAGTAGAATGTTATATTATTTAAAAAGCACCGAATAATGTCCACAGACATTTTCCAGCAATCATATATTCAACTAGGCTAGAGTTCTTTCTAAACTTAAGCATCTAATTGTTTATTTACTAAACAATTTTCTGATCTTCCCCATGAGTTAAGTAGACGTGTGTAAAGAATGTTGAAAGTATTTTAATAACAATTTATTATTTGGGGGCATTCTAGAGAATTATGATCTTGTTTGGGAGGGGTTTCTTTTTGGATTCCTACTTTCATATCTGCCTGCAGTTTGAAAACTAGTTATACCAGGCACAGGGAAAAGGGATTGTTCAAAGAGAAAGGAAAGAAGGCAATGGAATAGGAGAGCTGGCCAAATCTTCCCAGCAGGGATTGCTGAGGCAGGTCCTACACTGTCAGCCCTAAGAAGCAGAGAGAGACTCTCACAAAGGACAAGAAGGGAGAAGCAGTTCAGGGCCCTCCTTTAGGGAGATTTGACGGAGGGACAGGGGTTCTGTGTGTGTGAGAGCGAGAGAGAGAAGGGAAGTAAGAAAGCAGAAAAGAGCTCTCTTTAGTAGCTAAGGAAATCTGTTAGAAATTCAACTTTTTTGTGTGTTTAAGATTAGATAATTGTTCAGCTCATTTTGGGCTGGCAAGAACCAGGTGGACCTGAGATCTCCTTTATTTCATTGGGAGGTGATGCATTTGCACATGGTTTCTGATGGGGCTGGTGGAGCCCTTCCATCAGGGAGCAGCTGTAACTCCCATTGCCCTTACGGTCTCCAGAAGCTGCATAGCTCGTGTTTCCACACAACTGCCACAAACAGTGGGAATCTGTTATGGAAATTTTCCTCCAAACTCCACTGGGGACCCCAAAGGACTCATTTACTAGGATGACCGGCTGAATGTTTTGAAAGAGATCTGTTTTCTCAAAAAACTTGGTTGACAATATGGAAGAATACGTAACACTAACTCTACTAGTATAACAAGTGAAGAGACTTCAGGGTTTGAGAGGAAATACAATGTGAATGGACAGTGGACAGGTTTGCCCTAAACCTGGTATGTGGTGAATGAACAATAGCATTGCTTGTGGGTACTAAATGAGATGCCACTAGCAGTGTCAGGAATCACAGGGTGCTCAGCAATGTTAGGTAACATCATTGCTGTGGTTGTCCAAGGGTGACATTCAGAGGTAGAATAGTGATGGCTCCGAGGTTTCTGGCCTTGCTCTTGTCCTCCTGTTTCCTGTCTTCTCGTTTTCTCCCATGCTCTCCCTTCACTCTATGTTAGCGCTGCTGGGGTTGGTCAAATGGAGTTAGAAACTGAGTTAGAGATGGGGTCTAAAGTCAGTATCCAGCTTTATATTATTTTTTTATTTCAGATCAATATGAGGGTATAATGAGGCTGCATTGTTTTTGTTTTTAGGGTAAAGTTCAAGTTGTAGCTGAACCCTTCACCCAGGGGGTGTGTTGGACGCCCTCACATTGTGCATATTAGGTGAGATCCTGCCAATCACTGTCCCTCTTTCTTCTTCCCCTCTCCCTTGCTAGACTATACTTGTGTTTTTCTTTTGTGCGGGTGTGTTGTTTATATATTGGTTTCATATTAGTATTGAGTACATTGGATACTTGTTTTTCCATTCTTTGATATTTTACTGAGAAGGATGTGCTTCCACTCCATCCAGGTAAACACAAAAGATGTAAAGTCTCTATCTTTTCTTATACCACAGTTTGTTAATCCATTCATGGGCACTTAGGTTTCTTCCATGTCTTGGTAATTGTGAATTGAGCTTCAGTAAACCTTCTGGTGCAAATGTCCTTGTGGTAAAATTATGTTTTTCTTCTGGGTAGATACCTAGTAATAGGATTGCAGGATCTAATGGAAGGTCTAGTTTTAGTTCTTTAAGAATTCTCCATACTTTTTTCCATAAAGGTTGTATTAGTTTGCAATCCCACCAGCAGTGTAGAAGTGTTCCCTTCTCTGCACATCCAAGTCAGCATCTGCAGATTTGGGATTTGGGATTTTGTGATGTGGGCTAAGCTTTATTTATTTATTTTATTTTTTGAGTGATTTTCAGTAGTCAGCTTTAAATTCCTCCTACCTACTAGGTTTGTGTCAGGAGCTTTATATGGATTATATGATTAAATGCTCACAACAACTTCAAAAGTTGGAAATTACAGTTTCATCATTTTGCAGATAACAAATGGAGGCAAAGAATGTAACTTTTCCAATGTTGTAGAACTAAGAGGAGGCAAAACTGGGATTTAAAAGGGTATCTTTATGTTTTTCTCCATGTCTTTCTCTATGTGACTACAGTTCCCACAGTGGAAGTGGCAACCTTCTGGGTCTACAGCACGGATGGTGGGGGATGGAGTGGGTGCAAGGCAGGTCAGGTAGGGGATTCAGCAGCCATTTATGTGTCTACATCGTTATTTCCAAGCACTTCAAAATTTGTGTTCCCCTAAGGGCAGCCCAACAATAGTATCTTTGCTTTTAAAAATGGTTGGGTTTTAGATTTCTGAACTTGCCCACACACTGTGATGGGTCAAATGAAATATCACCAATTTTAAGTGGCCATATACAAGGAAATTCATTGGTAGGTTTTTAATTTCCTTTCTCTTCAAAGTTATCATAATCAATTTAGGATTAAGACAAATTCCAGTAAGAAGAAAGGTCTTCCTTTGGATATAAAAAATAGTATCTGGAGTGAGTCATCAACTGGAGGAAATTATTTATGTCTTATCTGTGATCCTTCTCCGAGTTTGTTAGTTACCTTTGCCATTTAAAGTGATCACGATTACATCATCCGTTATTGCAGCAGCACCTGCATGTACAGATTTTTGCTGCTTAGCTTTAAAAGTTGAGCCAAGTTATACCAAATAGCAGTTTTAGAAGCTTATCACCTTCTTATCCTGAATAGCTATAATTTTAGAAGAAAATATTACTGATTAATGACTTCACTTATATTGCAAAATTTCAATAAACTTTCCTATTTTGAAATAAGCTACCAATTCCCCAAACCATGTAGAGAAAACAATCAAGTCTGGGGAGCTATCTTTGTTTTCTCTTTAAATATCGTATTTTAAACTAAATTATATTTTAAGGGACACGGGGAAGAACATATATTTAAAACATAATTTTTTTTCATTTACAGAAAAATTTTCTGGTACCCCAGTGAACTTGGGGTAGGCAGAAACCTTATATTAACTAAAATTTAAGGTCTCTGTAGTTTGGTGACTTTGAAGTGGTTCTTTGTTGTGGCTTAAATTATAGGACAGGAACAAAATCTTTCAGCAACCTTGGGGAATTACTGAACTTTTCCTGCATTTCTTCCTAACCA